>ML780911.1:1411455-1422295 GCA_009831015.1 Picea engelmannii
AATAATTTACCATTTCCACCCTCAGGAGCATCCAGGAAATCAATCTTCCTTCTCTTTCTTGAGGAAGCACTTGGCGAGGTTCTAGGCATGGGCATGCTTCAACACTCTAGAGACTGCACAAAAAATAAATTGTTATAAGTTTTTTCCTCAATGAATTAATAAACATACAAAATGATACTCTGCAATTTAACCTAAGACAACTAACTGCATATGTTATTTTCAATCCTGAGGGTGTTACCCTCCTCTTCGATCCTAGTCTCTCTTTGATGCCACCATGCATCAGTTACACGGATCAAGTTTATAAAATTAAAAAAATATGAATAAAATCAAATTCATGAAACATAAAAAAAAGTTTCATCAATTCATTATATCACTGTGAATATCTCAGGCATCGATAGAGATTCACTAGCATATGGAGAACTAGGTTGTACAACCTGCTCTGAGAGAACCTCTACTATGGCAGTCTTGACTGATGTGGTTGATGGAAATGTTGAGGGTGGGTAGCGATGAACCCCAATAGGCTGTGCAAGTGACTACAACTCCCTAGGCATGGAGAAAGGTAACCTAGAAGCAATGCCTAGGTGATAAAGGAGTGAAATAGTACTATAGCTATAAAAAGTATTCACAACCTGCATACATATTAATAAAATTAAACTATTAGTACCAACTAGTAAAATTCAAAAACATAAACAAAAACAATTTGAGAACTATATGATATTTAACTCTACACATGACACTTGTGATGCATGTGACTTGTCCATCCTAGATGGACATTCCCCAACATTGCTTAGTCCCAAATCCTATAGAAACATGAGAACATTAAAAATTTGAGGATACCATAAAATAAATTAATGACTATGGTGATTTTATCATATGTGACACATATGTGTGTGTGGGGTGCACCTAATGAACACGTTTCCTCTACTACAACATCAGTGATGGTGCTAGGCACTAATGCATCCATCAACGTAGAGGGTCTACTACTAGGAAGTAACAATTGAAAAAAAACATAAATAAAATATAGATATAAATACACATAATACAAAATAAATATAGATACACATAATAATGAAGAACATGAAGTGGGTTACGATACTTACCTCCTCCATGAAGCTATGTTGTCCACTAGGGTCTATAGGTCCATAGCATGTCCTCCCTCAACTCGAGCATCTGTGAGGTTCACATGGATGAATGATATGTCCAGGTGCCTTCTCCTCACTGTAATATGTTGTGCATGTTGAACCTCCAACCCTTCTATCAATGTCACTAGCTGGCACGTCCTGCCTAGATAGTGAAAAAAAGCTACTATGTTGCACTAGGCTATGAGTCATTGATGAAATGGCTAGATTTACCTATTGCAAGATATTTGCAACATTAGGATATTGGGTAGGGGGTTAGGTCTTCACCAGGGGGGATGAGGACCTAACATAGGGTCACACCTGACATGCTCTTGGTGTTATGAGGACCCTAGACCCACCCCCTGGAAGTCTCCAATGTCAAATTAGTTGACATGCTTCCCAAAATAAACTCAGCCCATAATTTTCTCAGGAAATATAAGGGCATATCCCTGTTATTGCAGGGGGATTTATCAAAAACCATATACCACCTATCCATCCAATTTTAACTAATCTTGGGATGGATGCATCAATCAATGTAGATGCATTTCTTTTTCAATGGTAGTTCCTGTCCATCTCTAGGATCCCTAAAAATAGACAATAATTGTGGTTTTGAAATTCCTAGGTATTTCACTTGGTTTATGTCCAAACCAATGATGTAGTACTCATACATTCTTTCCATATAATAAAAAAATAGAGTTCAATTTCTCTTGGGAACTTGCAATGGAATTCAAAATGATGTCCAAAGAAGTGGCCAAGGGGACTCTACTAGGCTCTCTATTGTCCCTTAATTGTTCCTCAATGGTTCTTAATTTAACCATCCCCTCATCAATTTATGTGTTTACATTGGGTGGTTGTGGTGGGTTGGGGTTTTGATCTTCTTGGTTTTATTTTGAGATATTTTCATTTTCTTGGGATTCAATTTTGTTATATATGTTGCAATTTAAAATCCATGGCATCCAAATTAGATTGGTTTTTTAATTAAAATACAAAATTACAATTTTTTTAATTTAGATTATTGGAAGCAAAAAATTGAATTGGAAATGAATAAATTTGGTTAAAAAGAAGATAAATCAAACATATTTGTACACATGAGCAATATCATTCCTCCCCAGGTCCTCTCTAGGTCCTCTATTCGCTCAATGAGAGTAGAAACGCAAGTGCAGTTTGTGCACAATGACCACAAATCACACTCGCGGACTCTTTAAAAACTTTGTCAGTAGGAACATGCACACATTCCTATGAACATGCACATGTTCATAAGAATGTGCACATGTTCATAAGAATGTGCACATGTTCCTAAGAATGTGCATGCATTCTTAAGAACACATACACATTCTTGACACTAAACCTACGTGACAAGCTTCGTGGCAGTTCGAGCACCTCCAAACCTAAAGGTTTAGGAACGCATGCATGTTCCTAAGAATGTGCATGCATTTTTAACTGCTTCTACCAGTGTGTCGCCATTGTTGGCAGCCAATTAACATTTTTCTACTATCCTTATAAGATGCCCACACCAATGTTTTGCAAACCTTGATTTTCGTCGCAATCCTTGAATAAAATGACACTATTATTTTTGCGCTATCTGCACACTTACCTTTGTTCTTGTTTTCATGACTGCAAGAGTGAAAAATTGGTTTTCTAAGTCACATTAAATCGTCACTAGATTGTTGTAATCATTCTTGTCGATATGCCCATTGTGTTTCCAATTTACTTATCGTTATAAGATTGATGAGACTTCAAGATCCCTATTCATTTGGCATTTTTATTTGTTAATATGACTTCGTTTTAACAAGACTGTAATGATATTTTTTTGATCGAGTTTGTGATACATTGGTGATTTGATTTATATGTCCTTTGATCATTGGTTTCATGAAAACGCATTGGTGTTATGATTAAACCCTTGGTATAAATCGTTTCATACAACACATAGCTCATATAACCAAACCCTTGGTGTGATTTCGATTTATTGCTTTGGTTTTAAAACTATGGTAAAACTGTGGCTCGCGCAAATTTTTGGTCCACTTACCATATATCCATTGGTTGATTGAAATGGCATAGTTTTCAACACATATGCATTGTGATATGCATAGCTAAAAGCGTCGGTGGTTGTACTGCGGGTAATGACTATTCTGCATGGGCCAAAATATCTCCACCACCTTTGCACGTTCTGTCATAAATGTTTTCCCCCTATCCCGGTTCAACTTTGCTATTTTCGGGTAAGCCTGTGAGTGTTCTGCCCCTGCGTATGTTGTGATCAAACCCTGGCTCGTTCACCTCACTCACCATGTGCTCCTGTCTATGGCACCGATGGTGCAAATAGAGCCAAATGGTAGTCAAGCTTTGTTACTGTTCGATGATGCCCATAAAGATTTAGAAGATAGTGGTTGGCTCGCGTTTATACAAAGGTTCGAGGGTTTTAATCTTTTTGTTGCACAACAATTCTCCCTTACCTTTGATGGGTGTAGGACTAAAGTAGGTGACATTCATCTTGAACTCAATGAAGAATTCATAAGCTCTACTACAGGATTATCATCCACAGGCCAGCGATGGTTTAAAAACTCCAAAGTTGATGAGGTGCCATGGCCATTGCTATTTGTATCAAGGAAGGTTGTCTCCTGTGATAAAGGTATGCCTATTTCCACCCTTAAACCTAGGTGGCACGATCTTTTGGTGATTATGAAATAATTTGTGACCTGTGAAGGTCGGTATGGCTTGGTTTTTTTGTATCACCTCCGATTATTGATGAATTTCATGGGCTATTCTTTGAACATGCCGCATTACTTCTTGCGTAGTCTCTACAAGATGTCGAAGAGGTACAAACGCGAGAAGGCCGATAGCAGCTTGTTTCATCATGGTTTGGTTAGACTCATCGTCGTCCACCATTTAAATCTTCATGGCAATAATTGGCAAGCCTTTCTGTTTAGAAATGGCTTTGCTGGTCCAGAGTCTGTCCAAATCGATAAATCCGTGGTTAGTGAAACTATGGTTGGGCCACCCGTGCCTTTTCATGTCCTTCTACCCCTTTTCAAACCCTCTATTTTCCCTGAGATCGACCTACCCAACATCATAATAGACAAGGCTGAGGCTGTCAAGAAGCCTGTGAGTAAGAAAGTCAAGGGTAATCCTACTGTTGACAACAAGGGTAAGAAGAATGCTCGATTGATATCGAGACTTGCCTGGAATAAACCTAAATCAAACGTCGACCAAAATCCCATAGTTCTGAGTGAGGACTCAGACTCCGATATCAAGCATTTCCTGGCCGAAGAGTACCCCTATTCCCATGGCCTATGCTCAGAGCAACCCTATGACTATGTTTCTAATTTACCCCCTTGCCTAAAGAACAATCCTAACTACCCAGGAATCAAGCTACATAATGAAACCCTCAGTGATTTAAACAAACCCTCGCCTACAATTTCGAAGCTCGAGCAAACATCATGCATCCAATGTAATGTGTGGCTTGAGCACTACTATGCCGACATTCCCTTATTACAATCAAAGATCAAATCTTTAGAGAACCAAGTTACAGTGTTGTCAAGAGAAAGGGACAAGCTTCAAGCTAATGACAAGAAACAGAAAACCACTGCTTCAATCGTCTTCAGGAATGTTGAATCAGCAATAGCCTTCGTCAATTCCAAACTATCATAATCGAAGTTGTTTTCTGATTGATCAAGTATGAATTTCAAATATTAGTTTCGCTTTGTGAGTTGGCTTAGATTATTATAACGTATTGGGTTTTTCTTTCAAATTTGCTCTGTTCATTTTGATTCGAAATGATACTGTTATAGTTTAAACAATTTTGTTATGGATCCTGTATAGTAGATTCATTTTACTAAACTCAAATGTAGCTATGATTTTGTCATGCCCAGTTTAGCAATTGATTGGTTTTGACTGGGTTTGATTTGTTTTAGAATAATTCTGTTGGTTTGAATTAACGAAATCAATGGGGTTTGTTTTCGCTTGGATTTTAATTGCATCTGACCTGTACATGAGATTTTTTATGCTAAAATTAGAACACGGTTATGTTTTGAATTGATACGATTTTTTTGTGGTTGGATGCCATCGGCTCTGATTTAGTTCTTATGATTTGATTTTGGAACGATTTCATGGGCTTGAATTGGTATGATCCTTTATATGTGTTATGCGTCATTATTAGTGACTGGGTTGATAAATATGATGTAATCTAATAAAATCAAAACAACCCTGTTGACTTCGATTTACCAGGAATGACTCTGTTTTGTATTGAATCAACATCCTCGTTTGGATTTGGACTACATTCTACCTGTGCAAAATATCTCTTCGCTAAAATCGTGGAGTTGTGTTGATTTGTAATGATTGTGTCAAACCCAAACTATTTCGATTCGTTTTGATTTGATTTCTGCGTATCTTGAGTTAGCACGATTGCTTGTATGAGTTGGATTGGTATCCAAAATAGGTTTGATGCTGCTCTATTGGTTTTGATTTTCAAAAACGATTTTGTTAAGCTCAGATCGACATATCTGGTCTCTATTGAATTCATATGAAAAACTCGGCTAAGAGTTCGTTTTGAAATTGATTCAAGTGATGATTTCATTGACTGTCAATCGATTTTGTCTGCCCCCAATTGGCAATAACAAACATTTGACAAATCCCACATATCCTGTTATCAACCGATTAATTCAATTACGATTTCATTTGTATCAATTTACATACAAGTTTTGATTTGATTTGTAAATAGCATGGGTCGTTTGTATATGTTTAATATAGATTCTATCAATTTGAAAACAATCCTGTTGATTTCGTTTGGATTCGACAATGATTTTGTCGATGGTTGAACCAGCATAAACTATTTGTGTCGATAGGAGTTGGTTCATGAAAATAATTTCATTGTTATCGAATCATATGAGAGATTATGTTTACCCTGAATTGGTGATAACGAATTAAACAGAGTGCATCCATCTCTCTTATCATTCGGTTGATCACGATTTTGTTCAATTTGCATACAAGTGCTAATTTTAATGATTTGTTTGGTTTCTAATTAGCAATCAAATATTGTTAAATAGTTTGAATATATTCTTTAAGATTTGAATTGATTTTTAAAATGATTCTGTGTTCAATTTAGACCAGCTACAGAATCACAAGATTCTGTAGCTAGTCTTAAAAAAATAGTTTTTTGACAATTTTATCAATAAAATATCCTCTTAACTTGTCTATTTTTGCCTTCTTTCAGGTACATACAAATTACCATGATCAATTGGGCATGTTCTAGCAGTTTGGGAGATAATTTGGATATGTTTTTATTTTAGGTTGTTAGTTTAGTTAGACTTGGGAGATTATCTCCAGATTTTATGTAAACTGTTTTGATAATTCCCACAGGGATGTTTTACCCTGTGGGAGGTCTTTAAATACTTGTCATTTTTTGTAATAAACCCATCATCATCACTGTGGGGAGAACCAGACTATGGATTTATGATACAGACTGAGATGAAAGTTGATGTCTTGTAACAACTTTCACTTTCAATATATCAAACTTTTGTTTCAAGTTTTATTCATATCATTTTGCAGTCGATTATAGACTACTTTAGCTATCATAATCTATTGCAGGTTGATGTGACTTGATTAATGTGTAATCTATATCTAATCTCTCTCTTATTTAAAAAATACAACAATTAATTTGTTTCAGTTAATAAATTACAGATTTCTCTTCTTCGTTGATTGAATCATTTTGTACAAATCCTTACACACAGATTTATCTAAATGTTATGATTTGTAAATCATAAGATTGTTGTAAATCTTTATGTCTTGTTTGTCCTATTATTAATATTTGAAAGAGCACATCAACTTTCCGTTTACGAGAAGCTCGTGGAGAATCTGGTGCGAGTTTCCTCCCACTAAACAACTTAATCAACCATCATACACAGGACAAACCTGAAGCGTTACTTCAGGTCAGTTTGTTATATTTTGTTTAATAGTTAATTAGTTAGTATAACATAAGTAGTTTAGATAAATATATTAGTTTAGATACATAGTTAGAATTATTTTTTTAATTGCTTAGCTTAGATAGTTTTTCAGTTTATCTCTTTTTCATAAAATTATAAAAAATAAAAAAAAAACAATAGTTTCGCTGTCTTAGGACAGATTACAAATGAGTTTTGTAGGTTTTCATTTAAATATGTAATTTGTAAATATTGTACATTTGTGATTAAGATTTAATTATGTTAGTAGTTAGATGTTTAATTTCTTAGAGTTATTATAGTATTAGATAGTAAATTGTATATATAATAGTTTAGTTTGTTTATTAGTTTGTTTTAATTGTTATTTTTCATTTAGATCAGTTAATTTAGAGTAGTTTTCTTTTTGTTTCCTTAGGACTTATATCGACTAATGGAGCCGCTAAACCCGTCAGGGTGGGTTATCCCAAACGGCTTGGGCTATTTAGACAACCCCGAATCGGATCCACTCTTCCAGATGGCAAGCGTTCATTTTTGCCCGTTAACAAATGGCGCTAGAAGGAGGGCTTGAAATTTATTAATGGCATGAGGCAGTCGTAAGACTCCTCCACCACCTAATCGCTCACCTATAGTGACAAGAATTCATTCGAATGATAACATCCCCCCTCAAACACCAACCACATCGAACGACGATCCACGGATCACAGTTGAGCCAGTAACCCCAAATCCAACAGGTGGTGACATACAAGAGATTGTCCGCCAATCTCTCATAAGAACAAATAGTGCCTTAGCCCATTTGATGCAACCAAATCGACCTTTGGACCAAACTTTAGATTTCTCTGATATTAGAGAGAAACTCGGAGGCACTAACCTCACTGTGAACCCTATAGATCCAATCCTCAATCCTGTTGCAGGAGGATCTGGAATACCACCTTCACCACCTCCATCATCCCCTTCTTCTTCTGGAGAAGACTCTTCTCATGAAGGCAGTTCCCCTTCTCAGCCTTCCACACCCACTACACTAATGGCCAACCAGAACAATCCTGCTAGACCTTGGCTCAACCAAGATGTCGTAACTGTACCTGGAGCTCAGCATCCCTTACCTAAACATCCGGAGAAGTGGCTTCCCAAGTTTGACCCTGACTCAAAACAGATCGTTGAAGATCACATTAAAAAGTTTATGTTAGCCATAAGAATCCACAATGTCGAGCATGAAGACGTAGTCTGTAGGTTGTTCCCCTATACTTTCAAGGGCAATGCCTCTACATGGTACTTTGCCCAACAACCCCATACCATCGTGTCTTGGGAAAAGTTTGAGTCATGCTTTTTGGAAAAGTTCGGAGATGGTAAGCCTCCGGAAGTCCTAGTCATGGACCTTTCTAACTTAAGAATGAACTCAAAAGAAAAATTTAAAGACTTTAATCAAAGATTCTTAATGCTTAAAAACCGAATCCCTACAGATTCCATGCCTGTCGAAAATCTCATAATAGCATACTATACTAAAGCTTTGCATCAAAGTATAGTTATTTGGGTTAAACGATCTAAGAAAGACACGTTGTTAGAAGCCTTCAAGGAGGCCAACAAGATTGAAAAGACATACTTAGTCTTAAAGACTCTACTAGCAACAAAACAAAGACTAGTTCTTCTTCCAAAAAGAAGATCGAAATCCTCCCTAGACCTATTCAAAGTAAAACACAACCTGAAAGCTCTGATTTAGAAAACTTAACTAAAGTTGTTCAAAAACTGTCAAACCAAGTTATATATTTGAAAAGGACCACCGAAGAAGCTTCTTCGAGCAAAGGGCCTTACAAGCCCCCATTCAGGAAGCCTTTCCCAACCAACCAACCTAATCTGAATACTGAAGATCTTAATCTAGAAAGTCTGCAATGCATCCTTCAAACAATTCTAGAAGCCCAAGATAACTTGATGCCTCCTGAGATTCCTGAGGAGGTAGTTGAACAAGAGACAGTTCAAGAAGAGGATTCTTCTCCAAATATTTTTGGACACTTCTTGGATAGCATATTTCAAGCTAACTTCGAGATAGTGCATCCCTATAACACTAGGAGTAAGACAACAAACAAACCTTCTGCCGAAAACAATGCAACTTTGCCTCCAAAGAAATCTAAACCAACTGAGACTAAATAGAGTCATGTGAAACCCAACTTAGACTATGATGTAGTTGAAGATCTTAAAAATTTAAGGGATAACATTTCTATTTATGAGTTACTGAAATTTCCATCTTTGCTACAAACAATGCTACAGAATATCTCAGAGAATGGCAAAAATGGTAATTCAAGTGGTAACAAGGTTGTTCAGAACAATGTTCCTCAAAAGACTTCCATTAAAAATAACCCTGATCCTCAAGATAAAGGAAGCCTTCCTGGGAGTAATGTAAATAATGTAAACAATGTATATAAAGTATCTTTAGAAACTGCGAGTAAAAAGCCACAAACTACCACCCTTAGTACTCGCAAAAATGTACCTCCATTTTTGTTAACTTTCGAAATCTTTAATAGAAACGTGCACAATTGTATGGTATACTCGGAAGCATAATCCAATGTGATGCCATGGTCTGTGTGCTAGAAGATTAACACCGAAGTTGAACCCTCCACCTTAAAAATCATACAACTTGATCGAACCAATGTTAAAGTTATAGGCGAACTAAAGAATGTGCTTATAAGATTATCGTCTAACCCTAAAGTTCACCAAGCTATTGATATTATTGTTGTGGATATTCTAGAAGTGTATGGTATGTTTTTAAGAAGGGACTGGTCGGAGCAGCTACACGGCTATTTCGTGACAGATTGGTCTCACCTATGGCTTCCAGAGAATGGCAAGCCAAACAAGATCAAGGTAAATCGTGAACGCTACCGTAAGTTCATGGTCACAGATTTGAACGATCCCAACAAACCATTTACACCTTCTGTTGATTCACCTGAAGTACAAAGGATGGATACCTTTTTTGGCAATTTCATGGCTGAGGCTTCAGCTATCACCAATCCAGAACAACAGTCCGATATTGTAGGATATGTGCAGCCAACAGTTTCTACACAACGATCTCATGCACCCGATGAAAATCAAATTTAGTCTCTTTATTTTGATGGGTCAAAGTCCAAAGAAGGAGCTGGTGCAGGCTGCATTATTATCAATCCGGCAGGTAACAAAACATTGATTGCATGTAGGCTAGAATTTGAATGTACTAATAATGTTAATGTTTTATGCTGATATTATAGTTCTTTGCATTTCATAAGATAAGAGCATAATATGAACAAGATCATTGAGAAATACACATCCACAATAAACACAGCATTTATCCTGGGAAACCCTCTAGGGGAAGAAAACCCAGCAAAAACTTCCTTATCATAAATAGCTTATCAAGAGTTCAAGAGATAACTCAACCAATACAGAAAATCCTCTTCCAAGAGATGCGCCACCCTTCTTCTTCTTTCACCAACTTGAAATATCACCTTGCCTCATAAGAACATGAGCAAGTGAAGTGTGAGTTAGAAGTGAGGCGCTAGCCTCTTATTTATACTAATCTGGCACGTGTGAAGAGACACCATTCTGGCAGGGCCAACCTCTCATACTGGGTGGATAAATCCACCTTTAATTAAATCTGGCTGGGCCAACCTTTCATTATAACTGCTGGGGTCGACTTCTTATTCTTTACATTATAATTGTCCGATGACCAATCCGCAAAAGGGGATTTGGTCCTTATACAATTACCGACTTGGTTAATCCTCAATGGGGATTTAAACTAATAATAAAAATAATAATAATGACATGATTAATCCA
>ML780911.1:1427739-1480355 GCA_009831015.1 Picea engelmannii
ATTACCGACTTGGTTAATCCTCAATGGGGATTTAACCTAATAATAAAAATAATAATAATGACATGATTAATCCACAATGGGGATTTAATCCAATAACAAAATAATAAGAATGCCCTTCGCAGTTACATTATTTCAACAAATAATACTGCAGAATATGAGGCTTTACTACAAGGTCTCAGAAAAGCTTTAGATATGAACATTCAAAACTTGAATGTCTTTGGTGACTCTGAAATAGTGGTTAGACAGGTAAGAGATTATATCCACTATCTGTCTCTACATATTAAAAGCTACCAATCCGAGGTATGGAATTTAATGAATAAATTTTCTGCTTTCAATATAAATTCTATTCCTATATTGAATAACTCTAAAGCTGATTTATTAGCTAATGTAGCTTCCAAACTCTTTCCTGCAGAAGGCTTGTCCCCGAATGCATTCTCCATCGACCTATTGTTCCGGCCATCCGTTCCCGACAACATCACAAACTGGAGAGTGTTTGACGACAATCAACAAATTATTATCTTTCTGCATATGGAAGAAAATTTTCAAGGCGCGGTGATAGACGAACGCACGCACGATGACAATTTGCGCGATTTCATGGTAATACCAGATCCGAGAACTCCTGAACCTTCATCGGACATGGTAAATTTGATCCCTAAATCTGTAGTTAGATTAGAGAAATTTTACGATCTTCAAGATAAATTCAAAAAATTGGTCAACTGTAAAACCAATAGTTCCTCATTATCATATGAAAAATTAAACTTAGGGACTAAGGACAATCCGCAGTGCATTAATCTAGGGGTAGGATGTTCTGAACAAGAAAAAGCTGCATTTATTAAATTGTTCAAAGAATTTAAAGATGTCTTTGCATGGACGTCTGATGAACTTAAAACTTTCAACCCCAACATCATACAACATGTCATTCCTATGAAACCCCAAACCTTACCCTTTCAACAAAAATTGAGAAAAATGCACCCTAAGCTTGAACCGACCGTCAAAAAAGAATTAAATAAACTCCTAAATGCTAATATTATTTTCCCTATTAGGCACACTCAATGGGTTTCTAACCTTGTCCCTATCTGGAAGAAAAGTGGGGAAATTCGACTGTGTGTCGATTTCCGAAAACTTAATAGAGCGTCTGATAAAGACAACTATCCTATCCCACCAATGGAACATATCCTTCAACATGTATCTGGTTCTGAGAGGCTATCCTTACTTGACGGTTTCTCAGGGTACAACCAAGTCTCGATGTCTCCACCAGACCAACTTAAAACTACCTTCCGCACCCCGTGGGGCACCTACGCTTATCGAAAAATGCCCTTTGGATTGATTAATGCTGGTGCCACTTTCCAGAGAACGATGGACATCGCTTACCGAGGCTTAATCAATCAGTCCATCATAGTTTACTTAAATGATGTGACTGTATTTTCGAAAAACAAAACCGATCATCTAGCTCATTTACGAGTCGTTCTACAACGATGTTGTAAATACGACATTTCCTTGAATCCTAAAAAATCTATTTTTGCAGTAGAATAGGGTAAACTCTTAGGATTTATTGTGTCGAGAAAAGGCATGATTATCAACACCGAAAGGACTCAAGTCATCTCAAAACTTCCCCCTCCTACATCCAAAAAATCTATGCAGTCTTTCTTAGGCCAGATAAACTTTGTAAGGAGATTCGTCCCCAGTTTCTCTGAAATGGTCAGGCCTTTACAGAATCTAATTAAGAAAGGTGCCCAATATCATTGAGGACCCTTATAAAATCAATCTTTTAATGCAATAAAGAAGGCCATAATAGACGCTCCTTCTCTCATGAGCCCCGACTTTTCGCAAGACTTTATGCTCTACACTTTTTCTTCTGACCGTTCCTATGCCGCTGTCCTAACTCAAAAGAACGCCGAAAACAACGAAATACCCATTGCATTTATGAGCTCTTCTTTCAAAGGCACTGAACTTAATTACCCAACGGTATATCAGCAAGCCTAAGTTGTTTTCAAAGCAGTCAAGCATTTCTGGTCTTATCTTTTGAAATCGAGGACAAAAATTATCGTCCCTTACCCAGCCATCAGGAACCTGTTAGTGCAGAAGGAACTAGGAGAAAAGAGGGCTAACTGGGTTACCTCCTTGCAGGAGTACAAAGAAATTACCCCAGCTCAAATAGTGAGAGGCCAAGGGTTATGCAAGTTAGTTGTTGACTCAGCTGCAGGACAACGAGAAGAAAACGATATGTCAAACCTAGGACAACATGATCAAAATGCAATCTACTGTGCACAAAAATCTGTCAGTCCTTGCTATGACGATATAAGATTCTGTCTTGAACACGGGTCAGCCCCCCGTCACCTAGATCCCACTAAAAGAAGAGCATTGAGATTAAATTCTGCCTCCTTTCATTTGGTTAATGGTGTCCTGTTTCGTCAAATTTTTGATGGTGTACTGATGCGCTGTCTCGAGAAAGACGAAGCAGAAAAAGTCTTACTAGAATTGCATGCAGGAGAAGTTGGTGGTCATTTTGGTGGTGACACCACTGCCCATAAAATTTTGAGAGCTGGTTATTACTGGCCCACGCTTTTTAGAGACACCCATGCCTTGTGTTGTAAGTGCACTATTTGTCATAAAGCATCAGGGTGGTTACAGAAACCAGCCTTTCCTTTGCAGCCCGTTTCAGTAGACTCTCCTTTTCAGCAGTGGGGCCTTGATGTCATAGGTCCAATCAACCCACCATCCTCACAAGAACATAATTTTATCATAACAACCACATATTACTTTACCAGGTGGTCTGAAGCTGCCGCATTAAGAACTGTCAACACCAGTCAGGTAATTGTCTTTCTAAATTCGAATATTATTACTCGTTTTGGTATCCCTGACTGTTTAGTATTCGATAACACTTCTTACTTTTCCTCTCTTGAAATGAGCGAGTTCACTTTGGAAAAAGGAATTAAACTGAAGTATTCATCTAGATATTACCCCCAGGGCAACGGGTTGGCAAAATCAACAAAAAGAATCTGATTAAAATCATTAAGAGAACGGGGCTGAAAATCACAAAAACTGGCACAATGCACTATTAAACGCGCTTTGGGATGATAGGGTAACACCAAAAAATGTTGTAGGTAACTCTCCCTTGTTTCTCATTTATGGTAGAGAAGTAATTCTTCCACCACACATTCTTCTTCCCTCACTTCAGCTATTGCAGAAAATTCAAGAAGAAGACTGTCTCCCTTTAGAAAACTGAATTAATGCTTTGATGAAGCTAGAAGAGGTAAGAGCCCAAGCTAAACGTCAGTTAGATCAGAATCATCTAGTAGTTAAAATCTGGTTCGATTCTAACTTTGCCTTTGATAGGAATTTTGAAGTAGGTGATCTCATCCTAAAATGGGACAAACCACATGAGGGGAAGGGAGAGCACACGAAATTTCAAAACTTATCGCTTGGACCCTTTTTAGTTGCTGAGAAGTTGGGTCCCATTTTTTTCCAATTGCAGAATCTGGAAGGGAATCCTGACACCTATCTGGTGAATGGCCAAGCCCTGAAAAGATACTTTGCTTGATGACAACCCGTGTATATTATGTACATATTTTTCCTTTGTTTACTTTTCTTTTGCTATTTAAATTTCTATTTCTTCGTTGAGTTTATCAGTTTGTGTTTTTGGAAATACACATACCTGTATACTGAACTATTCGGACAAAGAAAACGGAAAATTCCTTCACTGAAATGACTACTGAAAAATTGTATAAACATCAATTTTATACTTCTGAAATTTACATCTGTGATTGGCAAAAAAGTTTGTTGTTTGAAAGAAGTTAACTGATTTCAATCTCTAACATAAGCTTGTTGCGATCATCCATTATCTTTTTACGCTGTCCCTATTCCTTAAGGGAATGGCTCAGAAGATGTCTTCCTGCCTTAGAAAGTTGGTTCTGTAGATGAAACATCGCTGGATCTTAATAAAGGACAGTTCTAAAAAATTCTGCTGAGGTCTAAAAAAAAATATGTTAAAATATCATAATTTTCAGCG
Organism: Picea engelmannii; assembly: GCA_009831015.1. Lineage (NCBI taxonomy): Eukaryota > Viridiplantae > Streptophyta > Pinopsida > Pinales > Pinaceae > Picea > Picea engelmannii. Next base: position 1,431,749 of record ML780911.1, read on the forward strand.
TCACCCTGCTCAACTATATATCTTTGAAAAACAAAATAAATCATTAATAGAGCTGTTGGAAGTGCTTGTAAACCCGCCGGGATGTTGAACAGGTCTGCTGGCAGCGGGTAAATGCATTCATGGCGCCAAGACAACTTCGTTGGGGTACTGAATAGGCCCACTGGCGGTGAAGCAATGTCAGGTATATGAAAATTTACAAATAAGAAACCTCTCAACCTTAAAATGTCCTTTATTATGATCCAGAACTTCTTGGCAGGATACGGATGTCAGAGTGGGTTAAATGGCAACCCTGTCGAGGCTATGGACGCCTGCTGGCAGCAGTGGCTCTGTCAACAGTATTGGATATTTTATCTTTAATATTGTGGCTCGCTTGTCTTAAGACTATTATCATCTTTCATCCTTTAAACACTGCTGGAATATTTGGTTAATGATGATGCTTACACGATTTTTTGGTTGTTATTTTTGAGTTTGAATTTTTTCTCATTATCCCAATCTGAATTTGTTCTTTTGGCAGAGATAACTGCTTCTACCAGTGTGTCGCCATTGTTGGAATCCAATTAACATTTTTCTACTGTCCTTATAAGATGCCCACACCAGTGTTTTGCAAACCTTGATTTTCATCACAATCCTTGAATAAAACGACACTATTATTTTTGTGCTATCTGCACACTTACCTTTGTTCTTGTTTTCATGACTACAAGCATGAAAATTTGGTTTTTGAAGTCACATTAAATCGTCACTGGATTGTTGTAATCATTCTTGTTGATATGCCCATTGTGTTTCCAATTTACTTATCGTTATACGATTGATGAGACTCAAAGATCCCTATTCATTTGGCATTTTTATTTGTTAATATGACTTCGTTTTAACAAGACTGTAATGATATTCTTTTGATTGAGTTTGTGATACATTGGTGATTTGATTTATATGTCGTTTGATCATTGGTTTCATGAAAACACATTGGTTTTATGATTAAACCCTTCGTATAAATCGTTTCATACAACACATAGCTCATATAACCAAACCCTTGGTGTGATTTTGATTTAGTTCTTTGGTTTTAAAACTATGGTAAAACTGTGGCTCGCGCAAATTTTTGGTCCACTTACCATATATCCATTGGTTGATTGAAATGGCATAGTTTTCAACACATATGCATTGTGATATGCATAGCTAAAAGCGCCGGCGGTTGTAGTGTGGGTAATGACTGTTCTACACGGGACGAGATACCTCCACCACCTTTGCACGTTCTGTCATAAATGTTTTCCCCCTATCCCGGTTCACCTTTGCTAGTTTCGGGTAAGCCTGTGAGCGTTCTGCCCCTACGTATGTTGTGTTCAAACCCTGGCTCGTTCACCTCACTCACTATGTGCTCCTATCTATGGCACCGGTGGTGCACATAGAGCCAAACGGTAGTCAAGCTTTGTTACTGTTCGATGATGCCCATAAATATTTAGAAGACAGTGGTTGGCTCACGTTTATATAGAGGTTCAAGGGTTTTAATCTTTTTGTTGCACAACAATTCGCCCTTACCTTTGATGGGTGTAGGGATAAAGTAGGTGACATTCAACTTGAACTCAATGAAGAATTCATAAGCTCTTTTACAGGATTAGCAGCCACATGCCAGCGATGGTTTAAAAACTCCAAAGTTGATGAGGTGTCGTGGCCATTACTATTTGTATCAAGGAAGGTTGTCTACTATGATAAAGGTATGCCTATTTCCACCTTTAAACCCAGGTGGCACGATCTTTTGGTGATTGTGAAACAATTTGTGACTTGTGAAGGTTGGTATGGCTTGGTTTTTCTGTATCACCTCCGGTTATTGATGAATTTCATGGGCTATCCTTTGAACATGCCACATTACTTCTTGCGTAGTCTCTACAAGATTTCTAAGAGGTATAAACGCGAGAAGGATGATAGCATCTTGTTTCATCATGGCTTGGTTAGACTCATCGTCGTCCACCATTTAAATCTTCATGGCGATAATTGGCAAGCCTTTCTGTCTAGAAATGGATTTGCTGGTCCAGAGTCTATCCAAATTGATAAAGTCATGGTTAGTGAAACTATGGTTGGGCCACCTGTGCCTTTTCATGTCCTTCCACCCCCTACCAAACCCTCTGTTTTCCCTGAGATCGACCTACCCGACATCATAACAGACAAGGCTGAGGCTATCAAGAAGTCTGTGAGTAAAAAATTCAAGGGTAATCCTACTGTCGACAACAAGGGTAATAAGAATACTCTATTGATATCGAGACTTGCCTGGAATAAACCTAAGCCAAACGTCAACCAAAAGACCATAGTTTTGAGCGAGGACTCGGACTCCGATATCGAGCGTTTCCTGGCTAAAGAGTACCCCTATTCCCATGGCCTATGCTCTGAGCAACCCTATGACTATGTTTATAATTTACCCCCTGCCTAAAGAACAATCCTAACTACCCAGGAATCGAGCTACATAATGAAACCCTCGGTGATTTAAACAAACCCTCACCTGCAATTTCGAAGCCCGAGCAAACATCATGCATCCAATGTAATGTGTGGCTTGAGCGCTACTATGCCGACATTCCCTTATTACAATCGAAGATCAAATCTTTAGAGAACCAAGTTACAATGCTGCCGAGAGAAATTGACAAGCTTCAAGCTAATGACAAGAAACAGAAAACCACTTGTTCGATCATCTTCAGTAATGTCAAATTGGCAACAGCCTTTGTCAATTCCAAACTATCATAATCGAAGTTGTTTTCTAATTGATCATGTATGAATTTCAAATATTAGTTTTGCTTTGTGAGTTGGCTTGGATTATTATAATGTATTGGGTTTTTCTTTTAAATTTGCTCTGTTCATTTTGATTTGAAATGATTCTTTTATAGTTTAAACAATTTTGTTATGGATCCTGTACAGTAGATTCATTTTACTAAACTCAAATGTAGTTATGATTTTCTCGTGCCCAGTTTAGCAATTGATTGGTTTTGACTGGGTTTGATTCATTTTAGAATAATTCTGTTGGTTTGAATTAACAAAATCAATGGGGTTTGTTTTCGCTTGGATTTTAATTGCATCTGACCTGTACAGGATATTTTTTATGTTAAAATTAGAACATGGTTATGTTTTGATTTGGTACGATTTTGTTGTGGTTGGATGCCATCGGCTTTGATTTGGTTCTTATGATTTGATTTTGGAACGATTTCGTGGGCTTGAATTGGTATGATCCTTTATATGTGTTATGCATCATTATTAGTGACTGGGTTGATAAATACGATGTAATCTAATAAACTCAAAACAAACCTGTTGACTTCGATTTACTAGGAATGACTATGTTTTGTATTGAATCAACATTCTCGTTTGGATTTGGACTGCATTCAACCTGTGCAAAAGATCTCTTCGCTAAAATCATGGAGTTGTGTTGATTCATAACGATTGTGTCAAACCCAAACTGTTTCGATTCGTTTTGATTTGATTGATGTGTATCTTGAGTTAGCACGATTGCTTGTATGAGTTGGATTGGTATCCAAAATAGGTTTGATGCTGCTTTGTCGATTTTGATTTTCAAAAATGATTTTGTTAAGCTCAGATCGACATATCTGGTCTCTATTGAATTCATATGAAAAACTCGGCTAATAGTTCGTTTTGAAATTGATTCAAGGGATGATTTCGTTGAATTTCAATAGATTTTGTCTGCCCCCAATTGGCAATAACAAACATTTGACAAATCCCACATATTCTGTTATCAACCGATTAATTCAATTACAATTTCATTTGTATCAATTTACATACAAGTTTTGATTTGATTTGTAAATAACATGGGTCATTTGTATATGTTTAATATAGATTCTATCAATTTGAAAAATGATCCTGTTGATTTTGTTTGGATTCGACAATGATTGTGTCGATGGCTGAAGCAGCATAAACTATTTGTGTCGATTGGATTTGGTTCATGAAAATAATTTCATTGTTGTCGAATCATATGAGAGATTCTGTTTACCCCGAATTGGTGATAATGAATTAAACATAGTGCATCCATCTCTCGTATCATTCGGTTGATCGCGATTTTGTTCAATTTGCATACAAGTGTTAATTTTAATGATTTGTTTGGTTTCTAATTAGTAATCAAATATTGTTAAATAGTTTGAATATATTCTTTAAGATTTGAATTTATTTTTAAAATGATTCTGTGTTCAATTTAGACCATCTACAGAATCACAAGATTCTGTAGCTAGTCTTAAAAAAATAGTTTTTTGACAATTTTATCAATAAAATATCCTCTTAACTTGTATATTTTTGCCTTCTTTCAGGTACATACGAATTACCATGATCAATTGGGCATGTTCTAGCAGTTTGGGAGATACTTTGGATATGTTTTTATTTTAGGTTGTTAGTTTAGTCAGACTTGGGAGATTATCTCCAGATTTTTTGTAAACTGTTTTGATAATTCCCATAGGGATGTTTTACCCTGTGGGAGGTCTTTAAATACTTGTCATTTTTTGAAATAAACCCATCATAATCACTGTGGGGAGAACCAAACTATGGATTTATGATACAGACTGAGATGAAAGTTGATGTCTTGTAACAGCTTTCGCTTTCAATATATCAAACTTTTGTTTCAAGTTTTATTCATATCATTTTGTAGTCGATTATAGACTACTTTAGCTATCGTAATCTATTGCAGATTGATGTGACTTGATTAATGTGTAATCTATATCTGATCTCTCTCTTATTTAAAAAATATAGCAATTAATTTGTTTCAGTTAATGAATTACAAATTTCTCTTCTTCGCTGATTGAATCATTTTGTACAAATCCTTACATGCAGATTTATCTAAATGTTATGATTTGTAAATCATAAGATTGTTGTAAATCTTTATGTCTTGTTTGTCCTGTTATTAATATTTGAAAGAGTACAATAGCTTTCCATTTACGAGAAGCTCGTGGAGAATCTGGTGCGGGTTTCCTCCCACCAAACAACTTAATCAACCATCATACACAGGACAAACCTGAAGCATTACTTCAGGTCAGTTTGTTATATTTTGTTTAATAGTTAATTAGTTAGTATAATATAAGTAGTTTAGATAAATATATTAGTTTAGATACATAGTTAGAATTATTGTTTTAATTGCTTAGCTTAGATAGTTTTTCAATTTATCTCTTTTTCATAAAATTATAAAAAATAAAAATAAAAAACAATAGTTTCGTTGTCTTAGGACAGATTACAAATGAGTTTTGCAGGTTTTCATTTAAATCTGTAATTTGTAAATATTGTACATTTGTGATTAAGATCTAATTCTATTAGTAGTTAGATGTTTAATTTCTTAGAGTTATTATAGTATTAGATAGTAAATTGTATATATAATAGTTTAGTTTGTTTATTAGTTTGTTTTAATTGTTATTTCTCATTTAGATTAGTTAATTTAGAGTAGTTTTCTTTTTGTTTCCTTAGGACTTAGATCGGCTAATGGAGCCGCTAAACCCGTCAGGGTGGGTTATCCCAAACGACTTGGGTTATTTAGACAACCACAAACCGTATCCACTCTTCCAGTAGGTGAGTGTTCATTTTTGCCCGTCAACAATTTGTTAGTAACATTTCTTGTCCTGGGCACAAGACTATTCAGGTCTGTAATTTGCATGAGAAGCGCCCGAGTGCAACGCAGAAAAATCTTGTTTCAGGTTTCCAAGCAAGTGAGCGGGCGAGATTATATTGTTGATGGTCTAGATTCATCCTTAAGACCAAATCGACAGTTGGCGGGAAATCGTGGTTAGCAGAGTTGCGTCGAGATTAGCGCAATGGATAGTGCCCATAGTGTGTGCAGGAAAGGATAGCAGCTATCCATCCAAAGGATGTGTGAAGCGAGATCTAGTCGCATCGGCATTTCGACATTCGGGAGTTCGAAGGGTGAGGGTTCTATGTTGTTCTACATCTCAAAACCCTGAACCCCGAAGCACCAAAAGTGCCCAAAGTCGGGCCCGTAATATCACGGAGCAGTCTCAGCCATCCATGCAAAGGGAACACCTGGTGCGCAAGTAGGCTCCTTGCCTTTTCGCCCATCGCGACTTCGAGGCGCAAGCAACAGCTCCTTCATAACCCCGAAGTTTGAAATTCCAAGAGCGTCCAGGACCTGGGCCCATAGAATCACCAAGTGAGTTCAGGACCGTCAGATATGAGAGGGACGTGTGGCGCCCAATTAAGCCATATCGGCGTGTCGCTCATCGTGACTATGATAAGCAAGGATCAACTCCTTCCTATTCATGAACACAAAAATTTCCTTTGAGAATAAATGCAGGGTCACAGCCCGTGGTCACTTGGGAAATAAAAGGAGTTGTGCAAAAGGGGCCAAAGACGTTGAGTCTAGTCGCCGAAAGGATCATCGCGATCTCCATGCACCATCTGATTTGACCTCGATCTTGGTTTTCGCTTGGAGTAAATGAAGGTGAGAAGGGGTGGTTGAAACCTCTCCTCATTCATTAAGTGTAATGTATGAAGGGTCTGGCAAGATTTCTGCCCGAGAGGGTCCTCTGTACCAATTTTTCCAAAGAAGCCATGCCGAGTCCTCGACTAGCCAGAGAGGTATACACATGCTAACTCATCACTTAATGGCTCAGCTACTCCTCTTGCAGGATCCATGCATAGTTAAGGTGGCATCTAACAAAGAATATCCATCCGAATTTGGCTGAAGGGACACCAAGCCTTGGATGACTGAGCACGCCGCTGTTAGGCGAATTTTTCTCAGTATATAAACTCAATCTTTTTATTTTGTAATCTATCGATGGTTAAGCAAGGCTCCCGGTTGTAAAGCTCTAATGAAGCACTGTTATTTCTGGTTATGCATGGAATTTTGATACTTCTTGCCTTATGAATGTCAGTTTCTTTCATGTCTCTATTTACACCGTGTTAGAACAACTTGAAATTTGAGGATCCAGTTGAGTTGTAATTGTTATGGGATGATGTAGGTTGGATCACTGTAACAGTTGCATTATTTCTAATCGGTCCTTGTGATTTTATTAGCACTGAATGACTTGGAATTGGAGGATCCAGTCAAGTCCCCCTTTTAGTTTCTCGAAGCCCTGAACCAAGAGGATCTTGCATTCAGAGTTTTTCTTCTACAAAATGCTGAAAGGCCTATTGCCTTAGGTAGTTTGCTCACTCTTCTTACCAAGTCTTCCACCTACTCATCTTTTAATCAACCCACTGACTGAAGTTAGATTATGACCTCCTTTGTTCCTTACATACCAGACTCAGTTCCCGAGTTAGAGCGATATCTTCCTGAGTCTCTACCCATTTGATCACCCATTAAAACTATCGTGACATAAACTGATGGGTGTTGGGCTCTGCTCCTACAAGTAATCCAGGAGTGACTTCTGACGCTAACATTTATGGCACTATTGTCGGGGACGAAGTTGAAAATTTTCCAGGGGTTTGAACGACATTGAGCCTCTAATTCTGAAGGTGCATCGGGTATCAGAGCCTTTGAATATTGCTACTGTGCACCTGGTGAATCCATTGTGATGACTCCACTGTGGTGAACCTACTGTATTAATTGTGGCTTTCATAGGTAGACACACGCAGTCTCATCCACAGTTTCCTCTAGCTACACCTGAAACTGATCCAGAGGTGGTTCTTAGGAATGGAAAGGCCTTTGAAGAAGAAGCTTCCACCACCAAAGCAGGTAATCCACCATCTCCTTCTGTAGGAACTCCATTTTCTCCTCCTCAGTTTCTTAGCAGACCGTTTTCTGAGGTTTCCCATGTCCTGAATTTCGGGAGTGTTCCTGCTGAGTTTTCCCCTCCTGGTCTGGGATTGGAGGGAGAAACCCTTGTCACTCCCCTCTCCTCTGAAGATGTACTTTTGCATAGACCCAAGACCACTGAAGATTCCCCCACTCCTCCTCTTGCTGCCATTACCACTCCTGCACAAAGAGGAGCATCTGCTGACTTAAGCCCGTTAGCCTTCTCCTTAAATCCCCTTCTGTTTCCCATTGCACTTCGCGACTCATTCCCAGTATCCCCTTCGTGAACTCCTTCTCCTCCAAGTTATCCTCCATAGAATATTCCTATGGATGGTGCTAATCTCCCTCTAAATAGAATGGATTCCATAGTCGCTGCCAAATATGCTCCCTTAATCCTACCCCAACCTGTGAATCCTCTCCCTGCTGGAGATTACTTGAAGTATATGCCCAAGTTCATTGGAGAAGGGGACATAACTATGGAAGAGCACCTGGCTTCTTTCTATAGTTATGTGGACAACCTGAACATTGAGAATGAAGACGTCTGGATGAGAGTCTTCGTCCAGAGCCTAGATGGTGAGGTGAGGAAGTGGTTTAGAGGATTGGCCCCTAGATCTATTGTTGGGATCGAAGCCTTGGATAGTGCTTTCCTGAGACAGTGGGGAGATAGGAAGGATTTCATGTATTACATGACAGAGTTCGGATCTTTGAAGAAAATAGAAGGAGAGTCTGTCTCTGACTTCTCCAAAAGATTCAATAAGATGTATAATAAAATTCCTGCCGAAATAAAACCCTTAGAAGCCTCAGCCAAGATTTCTTATGCTAGTTCATTTGGCCCCAATTTCTGTCTTTTATTGAGAGAAAGAAGAGACACCTCCTTAGCTCAAATTCAAGATGTGGCCATAGAAGTAGAATCCAATGTACTAGCGATGGATAGACTGAGGAACAAGGCTAGCGCAGAAAGGAGAAAGGGAAGATCTGACCAAGTGGATGAACTAACCAAGATGGTGAAGTCTCTGTTTGTAGAGATGGAGAGAATGAAGGTGGAGGGGAGGCAAGCATAAAAGGGCCCTCAAAATGCAGAAAAAAAAGGATTTTTTAGGAGGCCAAACAATATTACTTCCCCGACTGTGCAAAGACAAAGGGGAAGAGACAGAGAAGACAAGAAAATCCAGGCCCCTTTTCAAAACAATTTTGTGGCTGAGGGGGAAGAAGGGGAAACAGATGAGATTGATCATGAAATCCATTACTTCGGGGACACTCCTCCTTTTCCTCATCTCACTCAATCAGCATATGAGGATTCTCTCATGGACAATCAACTAAATGAACTGAGCAAGGGAGACAAGGCTAGTGGAAGCCAAGGCAGGTACAATCTGAGGTCTAAGAAAAAGATAGTAGCACCTGATGTTCCTAAGCAGTCCACTAGAATAGAGAAACCTACTAATGAAGTAGAGGACAGTCACAGAGGTAAGAAGCCTCGACCCCTCTCTCCCATAGTCCTGAGTCATGTCCCCAAAATAAGAGAAATTTTGAAGCTTACATCTTCTTTTAATTTCGAGCATGAAATTCAAAAGATCAGAATCCATGTGCCCCTAACCGAATTGATTAAACATGAATGGTTCAAGAAACGCTTCTCTGAGATTTTACAGTCTGAGATCTCATGTCTTCCCATAGACTCCATCAATTTGCAAGATGAAAAGCCTACAGTTATTCTAGGTCCTGTGGATAAAGACAGGAATGACTCATCCCCTCCCTTCTACACTTCCTTGAACATACATGACAAGGTACTGCACAACTGCTTGATGGATTTGGGGACCTCTCACAACCTCATGCCCAAAATTGTCATGGAAGAGTTAAGGCTAGAAGTCACTCAAGCCTATCATGACCTATATTCCTTTGACTCCAGAAAAGTTCAATGTCTAGGAGTTATCAAAGACCTGGTCGTGACCTTGTTTCAGTTGCCCATGAAAAGTGTGGTCATGGATATTGTAGTGGCTGATGTCCCCCCCAAGTTCGGTATGTTGTTATCAAGATCTTGGATAAAAATACTGGGGGGAACTTTGAATATGGACCTAACCTATGCTACTATCCCAGTGTTTAGAGGAGAATATAGGAGGCTATACAGGGAAGCCCAACTGGCCTATATAATCAGTGATGAGGCCAACCCTATCAACCATCCCATTTTTTCCTTGGACACTGATTTAGGTTCCATTGTACTACAACTCACTAATTCTCCTGAGCCTCCTCTTAAACTCAGAAAGCATCTCACCACTCCTCATGAATTTCCTCCCTCCATCACCCCCATCTGGAAAATGTTCTTTGATGGAGCTTTCTCCAGGGAAGGCGCTAGAGATGGGGTGTTTTTTGTGTCACTGACTCAGGAAACCATATCTCTGTCATGCAAACTAGAATTTGAAGCTACCAACAATGTGGCAGAGTATGAAGCTCTTGTTCTAGGATTAAGAGCTACAAGGGAAATGGGAGTCTAGGAAGTAGCAGTGTTCGGAGATGCAGAGTTGGTGGTCCAACAGATCAGAAACGCTTATCAGGATAAGAATCCTCGACTCAGGAGTTACAGAAATGAGGTATGGGACCTAATTGATAGTTTCTTCTCAACATTTAACATTTCTTTCATCCCAAGAGAGAATAATATAGTGGCAGATTCCTTGGCTACATCAGCAAGCAATTTCAAAGTGCCCTTGCCACCCAAATTCAGATATGAGGTGGACGTAAAATATAGGCCCTCCATACCTGACAATGTCAAGCATTGGAAGGTGTTCGAGGATGATCTTGAGATCAAAATATTCTTGGAGACCGTTGAAGAATTTTCAGAGATGCATATCGACCAAGACTCTGTCTTTGAAGAAGAGCTTGACGGGGATAAGTTTCTGAGTAAAATAGCAGAGTGCAACATTGTGCAACTCCCAAACAACCATATTCCAAGGGGACTGGTTCCTTTGGAAAGGATTTTTTATAGAAATGATGTGGCATTAAGAGGGGAGATCTCAGAAGATGACGCTGATACAATTCAGTGCAACATTGGCACTAAGAGTGAGCCCAAGTTGGTAAAATTGTCAAGAAGTATGACAAAGGAGAAGAGGTCTAAATATGATGGAATTTTGAGGGAATTTGATGATGTTTTCGCGTGGACCTATGGAGATCTCAAAACATATGACACTTCTGTCATCGAACATAAAATCTCGTTGAAAAGGGAAGCAAAACCATTCAGGCAGAAGCTAAGACAAATCAATCCTATGTTACTGCCTATCATGGAGAGGGAAGTGAATAAGCTGCTACAAGCTCAGATCATCATACCATTGAGATATTCAGAGTGGGTGGCCAACTTGGTACCAGTAAGGAAAAAGAATGGAGAAATCAGACTCTGTGTAGACTTCAGAAACCTAAATAGGAGATCACGGGAGGATAACTACCCCTTACCAAAGATGGAACATATATTGCAAAGGGTAATAGGATCATCCAGGATGTCTATGATCGATGGATTCTCTGGCTACAACCAGATCTCTGTTCTGCCTGAGGACAGGGAAAAGACGACATTTACCACTCCATGGGGCACATTCATGTATGCCAAGATGCCATTTGGATTGATGAATGCAGGGGCGACGTTTCAACGTTCCATGGACATAGCTTTCATTGGGGAAAAGGATAAATTTGTGGTAGTCTATCTGGATGACACCACAATATTTTCAAAATCTGATAAAGAACATTGTTGTCATCTCAGGAAGGTTTTCCTGAAATGCATGAGTTTTGGCATTTCATTAAACCCCAAGAAATATTTGTTCACCATGTAGGAGGGAAAATTACTAGGCCACATAGTATTAGTGGAAGGAGTCAGGATAGATCCTAGAAGAGTTGAGGCAATACAAGCCTTATCAATCCCAAGGTCCAAGAAGGAGGTCCAATCTTTCCTTGGTAAGATTAATTTTCTAAGGAGGTTTGTGCCTAACTTTGCTGAGGAGGTAAAACTTATAACAACCATGTTAAGGAAAGGAAATGAAGTGAGGTGGACCTTTGAATCATGACATTCCTTTGAGAAAATAAAGAAGGCCTTGACTAAAGCCCCTCTGCTTATCAGTCTCGATTACTCAAAGGATTTCCTTATTTTCTCCTTTGCCTCACCTGAGACGGTGGCTGTTGTTTTACTACAGACAAACGAGGTTGGGCTAGAGAAGCCTATTGCCTATTTCAACCAAGAATTGAGGGATGCCGAAGTTAGGTATGACACTACGGAGAAGCAGGCCTATGCCCTGGTAAAGGCTCTCAAGGCATTTAGAATCTATGTCCTGCAGTAAAAAATCATCGCTTATGTCCCCTCAGCCGCTGTTAAAGACATTCTTATTCATCCTGACATAAACGAGAGGAGGAGTAAGTGGATAGCCAAGATTCTGGAATTTGACCTGGAAATAAAACCTTCCAAATTGATCAAAGGTCAAGGTTTAGCCAAGCTATTGGTTGAAGCCAATTGCCAAGCTTTGAGGGTAAGTTTCATCAACGAATGCTCAAGAATTCAGCAAGGTCAGCTATTTGAAATAGACCCTCAAAGGGAGCCCCCATTGGCCCGATGTCCCTGGTATAAGGATGTCATATACTTTCTACAAGAGTTGCGGCCTCCAGACGGCTTGCAAAGAAACAAGGCAAAATCTCTGAAGCTCAAAGCACTCAGATACTGCCTTATCGATCAAGTTCTTCATTGGAAAGACCCCCTGGGGTTGCTTTTGAAATGTGTAGATCCACATGAGGCTGACAGGATCATGGTTGAATTTCACGAAAGCCTATGTGGAGGGCATCATTTCTGGAAAACCACAGCCTACAAAATCCTCAGGGCTGGGTACTACTGGCCCACCATATTCACTGATGTCTGTGGAAGGGTCAGATATTGCATCAAATGTCAAAGATTTGCAAGAAAACAACAGCTCAAGTCTTTGCCATTAAATGTTGTGGTTGTTTCAGGTCCTTTCCAGCAATGGGGCCTAGATTTCATTGGAGAAATTCACCCCGCTTCCAGTGAGCAGCACAGATGGATGCTGACTACTACAGATTTCTTTACCAAGTGGATTGAAGCTATCCCCACCAGGAGTGCTTCCCACAAGGTAATCATTGGATTCCTGGAATACTTCATCACAAGATGTGGCTGCCCAAGTAAGATTGTCACTAATAACACAGCCTCTTTCAGGGTTGAGCCGTTAACCAAGTTCTACGAGCAATTCAGGATCAAACTGATTCACTCCACCCCATACTATCCCTAGGGTAATGGTTTAGCAGAGTCCTCCAACAAAATCCTGATAAGGATCATCAAAAGATTATTGGAAGAAAACAAGAAGGTCTGGCACTCAAGATTGAAATTTTCTCTATGGGTCGATCGAGTGACCATGAAGAGATCTATAGGCATCTCTCCTTTCCAATTAGTCTATGGAACTGAGGTTGTTTTCCCTTCTAATTTAGCCATTCCTGTAGCGAAATTCCTCCAGGATCATCAAGAGGAGCCTGATGAAATGATCAGAAGAATTCATCAGCTAGTGGAAGTCTAGCAGGCCAGGGAGCAGGTAATGGGCAGAATTCAGGACCATCAACAAAGGATCAAGCAGGTTTTTGATAAGGCCAAGAAGGAAGAGTTTCGGATAGGAGACATGTTATTGAAATGGGATGCTCCTAAACAAGATAAAGGCAAGCACAGAAAATTCGAAGCCCTGTGGATCGAGCCTTTCAAAGTATCTGAAATATTCTCGAATAACACCTACAGGGTACGGGATCTGAAGGATCAAGAAGTTTTCAATGGCCCTGTGAATGGGAATTTCCTTAAAATATTTTTCTCTTGAGCCGCACATGGCTCTTTCGTTGTTGTAAATATTGTTTTTCTTTCAGTCTTTAAGTTTTAAATAAGTGACTCCATGGCCCAACAACAAGGCATTGGAGCTGCAACATGAGTCCTTAGAGCATCATAGGGATGACTCTATCCTCCATGGAGCCTAATGTTAATAACATTTCTTGTCCTAGGCACAAGAGTATTCAGGTCTGCAAGTTGCATGAGAAGCGCCCGAGCGCAACGCGGAAAAATCTAGTTTCAGGTTTCCAAGCAAGTGAGTGGGCAATATTATATTGTCGACGGTCCAGATTCATACATAAGAGCAGATCGACGGTTGGCAGGAAATTGCAGTTAGCGGAGTTGCACCGAGATTAGCGCAATTGATAGTGCCCATAGTGTGTGCAGGAAAGGATAGTAGCCGTCCATCCAAAGGATGCGTGGCACAATATCTAGTTGTATCAGTGTTTCAGCATTCGGGAGTTTGAAGGGTGAGGTTTCTATGTTGTTCTACATATCGAAACCCTGAACCCCGAAGCACCGAAAGTGCCCAAAGTTGGGCCCGCAGTATCACGGAGCAGTCTCAATCATCCATCCAAAGGGGACACCTGGTGCGCAATTAGGCTCCTCGCCTTTTCTCTCATCGTGACTTCGAGGCACAAGCAGTAGCTCCTTCATAACCCTGAAGCGCGAAATTCCAAGAGAATCCAGGACTCGAGCCCACAACATCATCGAGTGAGTTCAGGATCATCAGATATGAGCGGGACGCGTGGCGCCCAATTAAGCCGTCTCGACGTGTCGCTCATCGTGACTATGATAAGCAAGGATCAGCTCCTTCCTATTCGCGAATGTTGAAAGCGCCTTTGAGAATAAACGCAGGGTCACAGCCCGTGGTCACTTGGGAAATAAAAAGGAGCTGTGAAAAAGGGGCCAAAGGTGTCGAGTCTAGTCGCCGAAAGGATCATCGCGATCTCCATGCACCATCTGATTCGACCTCGATCCTGGTTTTTGCTTGGAGTAAACGAAGGTGAGAAGGGGTGTTTGAAACCTCTCCTCATTCATTAAGTGTAATGTATGAAGGGTCTGGCAAGTTGTCTTCCCAAGAGGGTCCTGTGTACCAATTTTTCCAAAGAAGCCATGCTGAGTCCTTGACTAGCCAGAGAGGTCTGCACATGCTAACTCGACACTTAATGGCTCAGCTACTCCCCTTGCAGGAGCCTTGCACAGTTAAGGTGGCATCTGACAAAGAATATCCATCTGAATTTGGCTGAAGGGACACCAAGCCTTGGATGACTGAGTACGTCATTGTTAGGCGAATTTTTATGAGTATATAAACTCAGTCTTTGTATTTTGTAATCTATCGATGGTTAAGCAAGGCTCCTGGTTGTAAAGCTCTAATGAAGCACTGTTATTTCTGGTTATGCATGGAATCTTGAGACTTCTTGCCTTATGAATGTCAGTTTCTTTCATGTCTCTATTTACACCGTGTTAGAACAACTTGGAATTGGAGGATCTAGTCGAGTTGTAATTGTTATAGGATGATGTAGGTTGGATCACTATAACAGTTGCATTGTTTCTAATCGATCCTTGTGATTTTCTTAGCACTGAATGATTTGGAATTGGAGGATCTAGTCAAGTCCCCCTTTCAGTTTCTCGAAGCCCTGAACCAAGAGGATCTTTCATTCAAAGTTTTTCTTCTACAAACTATTGAAAGGCCTGTTTCCTGAGGTAGTTTGCTCACTCTTCTTACCAATTCTTCCACCTGCTCATCTTTTAATCAACCCACTGACTGAAGTTAGATCAATACCTCCTTTTTTCCTTACATACCAGACTCATTTTCTGAGTTAGAGCGATATCTTCCCGAGTCTCTACCCATTTGATCACCCATTAAAACTATCGTGACATAAACAGATGGGTGTTGGGCTCTACTCCTGCAAGCAATCCAGGAGTGACTTCTGATGCTAACAGCATGGATTGCCACTTTTTTGGCCAGAAACTTCATGCACTTAACCATATCTATTCTATAAATCCCCCCACCCCCCCCCCCCTCCAACTTTTTCTTCCAATAGTTTAGCCAAGAAATAACAAGGATTATGCTAGATTTTACTAATATTGAAGTGATTCCACGAAGGCTGTTATCCTTCATGTTAGTTATCTTATTCTTGTTCATAATACATAATTAATCAGAATAAAGTTTCATCACAAAATTAAACTCAAAATACCTTAGGATATGCATTCTAAATTACTAATTCTTGTGATAAGAATTGATGACAAAATGCCCATACCAAAGTATGTTATTTTATCTCCATGGATTTTATTGTTGGATTACTAAGAGGTGGGGTGAATCAATAATAGAGCAATTTAATCTTTTTTCACCATAAAATGCAAGCATTATATCAATGTAGCATTATCATCCAATAGTTGCAAAGTAAATAAATAATGAACACATGAGAAATCACACACATACATAGTACACCCGTGTTTTACGTGAAAACCCAAAGCGAGAGTAAACCACATAATGCTTTTTCTTATATGTCTTTAAGAATTACACTCATTAGAAGCAACAACTTCCTTATTTTCTTGTTGCAACTAGAAGGAGGCTCTAAACCCCTAATTTCTCAGGCTACAACCTGAGGGAAGCTCCAAATCCCCAATTCTATGGATACAACTAGAAGGAGGCTACAACCCCCTATGTTCTTCAGCTACAACCGGAAGGTGGCTACAACCACCTGTCCTTGCCCCATCAAACCACCTTGACATATAAGTAGAATGGTGGAACCATTGTCACACTATCACTATGAGATATATTGTTGTAAACCTATACTAATCAACCTGCACCAAACATAAACCATGCATCAACCTATACCTCAACCTGTAATCAACCTATACCATAAACAAGTGCATCAACCATGCACCAACCTGTACCAAACAACCTGTAATCAACCTGTACCATAAACAAGTGCATCAACCATGCACCGAACTATACCACAAACTGTACCATCAATGAGTGCATCAACCATGCACCAAATATGTACCAATAATTCATCAAATACACATAAACTATGACTCATCAAGATGTACCAACATCATCAACTATACACCTCATGTATGTGCCGACTCATCAACTACTTGTCTCATCCATGTACCCAACATGTACCTCAACCAAAATCGCTCATCAATTTCATCACCCAAATATGATTTGTAACTCTGTAATCGACCTGGTGTATATGGTCACATACCTGCAAACCTTACATAACTTTAACAACAAGAGACTAGCAATTTCATCAAGCTTTACTTTAGTCTCACATGACTAATTTTGGATTAGTCAAAAACCCTAACTTGAAATAATCATAACTATGTACCTTTAATGAATAAATATATGAAAATGTTACACAATGTTATTGTCTTTTATGCAATTCCTCCATATTTCACTACTTGGAACCTCTAAGAAAAGGAGTTATAGAAAAAATGACATACCTTGTTGAATTCTGGCTTATTCTAGAGAGCGAACTTATAGAGCATGCCCCACACATAATAGTTGTTGTATGGATCTGAAAATTGTACAAAGAATACTATAGGCTTTACTCTAACCAATAAATTTGGTCTTACGAAATTTGGGTCTGTTATGAATAAGTTATTAGGTTTTTACCCAAAACACTTGTTTTAGACTAGTTTCATGACTAGCCACAAACCCTATTTTCCATGGTGTGTAAATCCAAAAATACAATGACACACAAGCTAAAATTTGGATCACATCTACTTGGATATGTTTCCCCAATGGCCTCTCAATTTCACAGTCTGAATCATTCTAGAAAAACATTTATTGTGAAAATGGTGAGATGACCTATAAATAACATACCTTATAAAGAATCATCAAAATAATTTATCCTCCCTTGAATTTTGACCTTCTTTACTTCACCTTGCATCTAAAATTCGTCTTAGATATCCTTTGGTTACCTCAATCGCTTGTAGATATTCAATATTCTCAAGTGTGATTAAAATGACAGAGCCTTGCCTCTTATTTATACTTTCATGTAGCTTCCTCAAGGGGTTACATTTTAACCATCTTAACCCACTTTCCTTATTTTAGGGTTAACCCACTTCTAACCACTTGTCACTTAGTAATTTCTCCATTAAATTTATTATTTAAATAATTTATTTTGTATTCACTTTGAATTATAGTACACTCATCACTTCACTATATTATTTACCTTCTAAAATATCTTAAATCACTTTGACTACTTTGACCTTTTGGGGCTTCTAGATGACTCATGAGGGTTCTCCAACTTCACATGGCCATAAATATCTAACCGTGAGGAGTTATGTGACGTTCCAAATACCACTGGAAATGACATGACATGTAATATCCATATAGAATAGTCTTGCCTGCAAATATATCAAAAATAATACCATTATCCATCAAACAACCTTGGGTTCATTACCCAAACCTGGGTTCTCCAACTTCTCATGACCATAACTCTCTAACAGTGAGGCGTTATGTGATGTTCCACATACCAATGGAAATGGAATGACATGTACTATCCATATAGAATAGTATTACCTTCAAATACATTAAAACTCATACCATTAGACATGAAAAAACCTTGGGTCCATTACCCAAACCTTTGTGCTACCAGACTTTCTCGAAGGGTTGACATCATTCACTAAGGGTTGGAATCAATCTACAATATCACTCTCCAATCATTGACATCAATGAAACCCAACAATCCTTACCAACTGTCCATCAACCTAAGCCAATTGTCTAACAATCTCCCCCTTTGGCATTGATGGCAACACTTAGTCATGATAACATTCTTGCTTATACTCGTCATCAATGTTTATATATCTCCTGCTTTGACATCAGTGGAAAAGGGTATCTCCCTTTGGGGTTGCTCCCGCTGACTAAACTCTCCTTGGGGTTGCTCCCCTTGTCTACATGCGTTTGATTTTTCTTTGTGTTTATAAGCCCCTGATTACTCTCTCTCCCTTCACATGAATAATATCTCCCCCTTTGACAAAGGGTATCACTCTGAAGTCATATCTCTCATTCTTCCCTTGTGATAATCGCTCACCTTGGAAACATGCCTCTATGCTCTCTCTCCAAGAATTTACCTTTGCATCTGATAAATATCTCCCCCTTTGTCATCAATGGAAAAGGTATTTTCCCATCTGGGGATGCTCCCTCTAATAGAACTCTTCCTTAGGATACTCCCCCTGACTAAACTCTTCCTAAAAATTATCTTCCAACATCAAAAGTCCTCTTTATGGTGCTTCATCATGTAAATATAATACATATAAGATAAGAATTCAAAATCATTCATTTTGAAGTAGAAATTACTCTGAGTATCTAGCATTGATACTCAAAGGCTTGTTGTGGAAGTGGTTTTGTAAATATGTATGCCACTTGTTCTTTTGTGCCCACATATTCAATTATGATGTTCTTCTCTATAACCTATTCCCGTAGAAAGTGATACTTTATTGGAATGTGCTTCATCTTGGAGTGCATCACCCGGTTCTTTGAGATATTGATGGCACTTGTATTATCACAATAAATTGGAATGGGATCATCATACTCAACCTATATATATGTCAAAGTTTGTTTCATCCATAGAACCTATGTACAACAAGTTGTTGTTGCAATATACTCTACCTCGACTGTAGATAAGGATACTGATGATTGTTTATTGCTTAGCCATGATACTAAACACTCACCCAAGTAGAACACTACTCCACTGGTGCTTCATTGGTCATCAATGCAACCTGCCCAACTTGCATCTGTGTAGGCAATAATTGATATATCCTTTCCTTTTGGATACCATAATCCAAACTCTTTTGTTCCTTTGAGATATCTGAAAAATCCTCTTTACTGCTTATACATGTGATTCCGTTGGTGCTTCTTGAAATTGTGTCACATGTACAACTTCCTGCATTACATATGGTCTAGATGTTGTCACATATAGTAAGCTACCAATCATTGACCTGTATTGCCTCTGGTCTGTAGACTTTGAATCACCATCCTTGCTCAACTTGCAACTTGTTTGCATAGGAGTGGTAATTAGTTTGCAATCTTCCATTCCAAACCTATTTAGAATTTCTTTGATATACTTAGTTTAAGAAATGAAAATTCCTTGGTTTCTTTGACATATCCGAAGACCTAGAAAGAAGGATAATTCTCCAAGTAATGACATTTCAAATTCATTATGCATATCCTTTGCAAATTTATGTCTTAACCTGTCATTAGTACTTCCAAAAACAATATCATCAACATAAATTTCAATTAATAAAATACTACCTTGAGTTACATTGATGTAGAGGTTGTTGTCTACACTTCCCTTCCATAGTTCGTAGGGAGTTTTTTCATTGTTGTTTATGAGCATTAATATGTTTTGAATGTGCACTGTTGTATGCACTTTATGTGTCCAAAAAATATCTATCAATTTGGAATCCATTAGCATTGTTCGAGCCATTTACTGTGTAATTATCATCCATTATGATAATGTTCCTTTGTCTCTGAACCACTCTTTGAACCAATAGATGAATCCATGATCTTGTCCACTGTCATATATTTGTCCAAACCTGCTAAGTGTTCTTATGAATCCATGTTTGTGCATACTGTCCAAGACTCTACTATACACTCTCCATAATGTTGACCCATTTATCACTGTACTATCATGAAGTATTCACTACTACAACTGATTGTACTTCTACTAACTGATTGCTATGGATCTGTCTATTCAAACTCTGTAAGCTGCTTGAAGGATGGTTCTTTGGTCTGTCACAACTATTGCATAGACTCCCCATGTCTAATATTCATGTTTCCTAAGAGTCTCTAAGCCAGATGGCTCAGAAAAATTCCTGCTCTAATGTGTATTCATCATTATCCTCATTAGTTGATTCATCATCTCTCTGAGCTCTGACTTCTTTATTTATGTATGTGGATTCATCTTTCACTACAATGCCTGAAAGTACAATCTCTTGAAATGTTCCTTATTTCCATGTCCTTCTTTTCTTTTAGTTGTTTTCCAAACCTTTCTGTATAGGACATATTTTTTTTTCTCTATATAATTTTCTTCATCTTGTTTTATTGCCAATATTGCGATCTATGGGACCTGGTATTTGTTCACATGTTCTTCGTGTTTTCTTATCCATAATTTATTATATCTAATATTAGTGTTCTCTTTCATGAAAGTATCGATCATGCTTCTACAATTACTAGCTATGTGTCCATAGTTATGACATTTGTAACATTCAATGTTATGTGGGGCCACATAGTCATTTTTTTCTTGAACTTTTTTATAATCCCTACAAGTTACAACCTTATGTCCAAAATTAGTACAATAAAAACAATTATCATAAAAGAAATTTGCATACCTGGGAGTGAATGATCATCTTTGTGGTTTAGTCCTTCTGAAATTGTGCATTGACTGATCATGATCATGATTGAAAATTCTTTGTTTCTTGAACATGGATGGTCTTCTTGAAGATGTATCTTCAATAATTTTCTTATATTATGGTTGACCATGATTCCTTCCTTTGAGTACTTCTACATAACTTTTTCTATTTTCTTCATTCTTCTTTTCTAGCAACCTAGAGTACTTCTCTTCATTCTCTATAATTGATGTGGATGTTTCTGTCTCTTCAACGTTCTTCTTGAGCTTGATGATTTTACTTCTCAATGTGACAACTTCCTCTTCAACCTTCTCAACCTCTTCTTATTTCTTCATTATCTGAGACTTCATGACTTCTTATTTTCTTTTCTCTTCTTCAAGATGAATTTTTAATGTGATTATTTATTCTTCAAGTCCTTTCTCTTCTTGACCAAACTCTACCTCAAGCTGGTTTAGATCGTTAGTTCTTTCCTTAAGATGATCTTTCAATATATTCTCTATCATTTCCGCTTCCTCCTTTTGTGTTGTTATGTTGGCTTCCAAATACTACTTTTGATATTCAATATTTTCTTTGATCTTTCTAGCTTCTTCTAGCTGAGTTCTTAAGTTCTCGATGACCTGTTCGGCTTCTTAAAAAATGTGAACACTTTCCTTTTTGTTTCGTCATTTCTTTCTTGAGTGACTTATTTTCTTCTCTTACTTCATCTAAATCACTAATCAATTCTACTTCATAATTTTCTTCCTTTTCAATTAGTTTTTATGTTTCATTTCCTTCATGGAATTATATTTCAATATGTCCATCTTTTTCACAATTAAAGAAAAACAACATACCTCTGGTGATTATGTACTTTTCATCTTCTGAATCTGTTTGAAATGGTGAACATAATTCTTCTTGATTTGTATCTGCATCTTCTTTGGCATTTTCTGAATCTAAGATGGGTGAAGAAAACATGTCATGTAACTTATCCCAAAGTTCTTTTGTTGATGAACATTTCCCAACATTTTCTCTTACCGGATCAGGTAATCCTTCCCAGATGAAATCCATTGCTATTTTTTTATTCTTCTTCAATTACTTCTTGGTTGCAGTCATTTCCCTTTTTGAACTATCATATTCTGTAACAATTGATAGCTAAATATAATGTCCATGTGCCCATAAAAATACTTTCATCCTTATGCTCCACATCTCATTCTTAAATCCATTCTGACCATTAAACATTCGTACTTCATTCTTATAATAATCCATGATCTCCTTCCAGTGGTTAAATTGTTTCCTGAAGGAACCAGCTCTGAAACCAATTGTTGGATTACTAAGAGGGGGCTGAATCAGTAATAGAGAAATTTAATCATTTTTCACCATAAAATGCAAGTGTTATATCAACGTAGCATTATAATCCAATAGTTGTAGAGTAAATAAACAATGAACAAATGATAAATTAGACACATACACAGTACACTAGTGTTTTACTTGGAAACCTAAAGTGGGAGAAAGACACAGAACACTTTTTATTATATGTCTTTAATAATTACATTCATTGGAAGCACCAACTTCCTTTGTTTTCCAGCTGGAATTGGAAGGAGGCTCCAACCCCCTAATTTCTTAGGGTACAACCTGAGGGAATCTCCAAATCCTTAATTCTATGGCTACAAATAGAAGGAGGCGACAACCCCTTATGTTCTCTGGCTACAACCACTTGTCCTTACCCCATCCAACCACCCTAGTGTATAAGTAGAATGATGGAACCACTTTCACACTATTACTATGAGATATACTGTTGTAAACCTGTACCAATCAACCTGCACCAAACATCAATCATGCATCAACATGTACCTCAACCTGTAATCAACCTGTACCATAAACAAGTGCATCAACCATGCACCAACCTGTACCACAAACTGTACCATCAATGGGTGCATCAACCATGGACCAAATATGTACCAATCATGCATCAGGTACACATAAACTATGGCTCATCAAGATGTACCAACATCATCAACTATACACCTCATGTATGTGTAGAAATATATGAGGTCCTATGAGGCTGCCATCTAAGGTTTGTCCTTAACCTTAGTATGGCTCTAAGTTTCAACTGTATGGTTGTCTTCTTTTTCTATTTTAGGACAACAAACAATCATCCCACTTTCTGATCAATGTTTTATAGGTTAGGTGCTCTTTTAAGGTGCCCTTGCAAGTGTTTTCTTATCTCAATGTTAGCACATCCAATATAACTTAAAACACATAACACTACCTCTAGATCTTGAACTTTAAAATGTTGATATACACTTCTAAACATGCATAAAATTGACACAGGTATTTTTGGTCAACGTGACCCTCGATAAACCCCCCCCCCAGGGGAAACCAGATTGGGATATATGTCTATATAATGATGATCAAATAAAGAGATACAAAAAGTAATGAAATACAATGGAACTTGTATACATAGCAATCTCCTCACGAGTCTTTCCACAATAACCAAAAAGAGAAGTGCTCAAGCTCTGGTGCGCCCTCTTCCTTTGTTTCCCTCTGCACTGAATTGAAGCACCCTAGATCATCAGTAACCCAATGAAGAAATCCCTCCACAGGAATTTCCTCTCCTGTGTTGCCTCTCCACTGAAACTTTCAGAGCTCGAATCCTCCAAGCAGATCTACTACCAGGTAGCTGCCAGTCCTCTCAACATGTGTGCCCTCCTCCAAGCATAAATGATCACCACAAATAAAAATAGAATAAATTTGGATATCTCTCACCATGAAATAATTAACCCTCCCTCTAGCCTCCTCATGCATCATACCTCATCTGAATCTAACAAGTCCTCCTCTCCCAGTGAGAAACTAAAGAATCCAAGTGTTCCCTCCTCTCTCAAATGTGCCCTGCCTCCATGAAGATGCTCCTGACCAAGAAGAGAATTCTAATACTCCATGGAAAGACTCTCCATGCAAGATCCAAGCCAACACAAGATCCTCCTCAAGCTCCCAAGCATTTTTCTCAAACCCTCATGAAGTGCGCCCTCCTTCTCCTCAAGATTCGTGCCCCTCTTCTCTTCTCCAGAACTCTCAAGTGAAGAATGAGTCTCCAAAAATACCTTTAGCCTCTTTGAGCCAACCCTAAAAGATCAATGGCCTAGATTAGATCTAGCCAAGTCTAATCAATGGGTGAGATCTCATCCTAAAATGTCATTAAGGAAACCCACTTTCCTTAGTTTCTTTATGTCTATTAATTCACCCACATTGTGAATTAATTGTCACTTTATGACTTAAGTGACATATTTCACTTTTGAATTAAAAATCCTAAGTCAAAGTGAAATTAGAATCATAAAGTAAAGTACAAGGGTAATAGTATTCCCCCTTTGTGCTTAGAGACTCATAAACACATGGGGACCACTGTCCAAGGTACCCAAATCTCAACACTCCCTCTTACCGAGGAAAGTTCTCATCACCACCAATATCATCCCTATAGTGGACATGGTTTCCTCCTGGCATATACTTGGTAAGTATGATTGTACCCTGATCTCTGAAAGTGGACTCTGCCATAGATATACTCAATCTATATGATCTATAAATTGCACTTACTCTCCATCTATCCAAGATCACCTAGATCTCGGCATCACACTGAAAATATCCACCTTGGTCTCCCACCAAGGATTTCCTCCTACTCTTGTCCTCTCACCAAGAGTCTCTACTCTTGGCATCTCACCAAGAGTCTCCCCCTATTGGTCTCTCACCAAGAGTCATCAACTTGGCCTCTCACCAAGTCACCTCCACTTGAAGTGGATCCAGAACCTGATCTTACCATATCAGAAGCTATGTGAGGCTAAAGCCTCCATGGTTCCCTATTGCTCCTCCTCATCAACCTCCGATGCACTAAAGCTATAGCACCAACTCTCTGTCTACTCAAATGCTCTGAAACTATAGCTATACTGGGTGGACCAGTCACCCACTCTGAACATGTCCAGGGACACTGAGTCTAATCTCCCTCTAAAACACTATTGTGCTTCAGTTGATCCTTATCAACTCGGTCTCCCCAACTATTGTTGGAAGGTGTAATAGTAGATAAAGTAGTAATGAATGCACACTCTCTCGCAAACTTCTCCTTGAACTCTATCTCCTCTGCTGTCATTGCTAACACAA
The DNA here is from genome assembly GCA_009831015.1 of Picea engelmannii. NCBI lineage: Eukaryota > Viridiplantae > Streptophyta > Pinopsida > Pinales > Pinaceae > Picea > Picea engelmannii. The sequence goes on from ML780911.1 coordinate 1,456,786, forward strand.
CCTGCTTCTTCTTCTTCTTGGGACACTGTCCTGCATAGTGACCCATATCTCCACAAGAAAAGCAGATCACTGTGCTCATGTCTCTCCTCTTCCCACTGTTGATGCTTCTCTCTCCTCCCTGTGGTGGGGCCCCAAACTTGGGACCCTATCGACATCCACGGTCGGTCTTCTTCTTACCCTTTGTCCAAAGGGAAAGGTTCTCGTCACCAGAAACTGTCTGTTGTTGTTGCTGCTATTGTCCAAAAGCCTCGACTGCAAGCCTAATATCCTCCTGGATGAAGTCATCCCACATCCTCTCCCATGTAGGCATAAAATCCCTGGCAACAATGCCCCATACAAATGGACCCCACGGTTTGGTGAAGCTATTCATAGCTTGTCTCACCAAAGAGTTAGGTTTCACAACCACTCCAATGGCTTCCAACTCGTCTCTGATCTATGTGTATCTACCAAGGAATGAAATAACCGTCTCATCCTAGAGTATGTGAATGCCCCTGTGTCGGTCATCAAGAAAAATCTTTCGGTTCTCATTAGATCTCTCGTACAAGTTGCACAAATATGCCCACATCTCGTATGCACAAGTCTTCCCAATCAAGTGGGGAATAATGTGATCTCTCACAGCATCACATATGATCCTCTTTTTCTTGTTGTTCTTCCTCCTGAATTCTGCTACCAAGATAGGAGAAGTGACAGGAATGGGAGGAACAACTACCTCGACTATGTCCCATAGCTTGAGGTCCTCTAAGACAAATACCATCCCCTCCTTCCAAGGAGACCAATTTCTATCCCCGACTAGCCTGTCCTCAACACGCATATGAGATACTAGCATGTCTGCCAACTATGCTCACTCTGATGCTCCCAATGCAAAGGAACACCACCTCACTCCTGTCAACACATGTGTGAAAAGAGGAAAGAGAATACACGACCTCAATCTTAATCAGTAGGTGTGAAAAGAGGTCATCTCTATAGCCTCACTCTTGTCCATGCAGGTGTGAAATGAGGCTGTCCACAAGTGTCAAAAATCAACCCAACAAATCCTCCCACAACTGTCCACAAAAATTGTAAACTAGCTGTCCAAAATCTACCTTGAGCTGTGCAACTGACAATGAAGGAGAGGTACCTTCAGATCTGAATTTTACCCATTGTTTTGGACTGTAAACTTGCTTTCCAAAACAACCAACAAATATGATATAAAAACTTCTCCAATCTACCCAAAACGTGCTTCAAAATTAGCAAGTCTAAGCCACCTTTGGCTCTGATACCATGTAGAAATATCCAAGGTCCTATGAGGCTACCATATAAAGTCTCTCCTTGAACTTAGTATGGCTCTAAGTGTCAAATGTATGGTTGTCTTATTTTGTTGTTTTAGGACAGAAAACAATCATCCCACTTTCTACTCATTGTTTTACAGGTTAGGTGCCCTTGCAAGTGTTTTCTTATCTCAATGTTAGCACATGCAATATAACTTAAAACACATAACACTACCTCTAGATATTGAACTTTAAAATGCTGATCTACACTTCTAAACATGCATAAAATTGACATAGGTAGTTTTGGTCAACATTACCCTAGATAAAACCCCGCCGTGGAAAACCAATTTGGGATATATGTCTATATAATGATGATCAATGCAAGAGATACAAAAAGTAATGAAATACAATGGAACCTGTATACATAGCAATATCCTCACGAGTCTTGCCACAAGAACTAGAAAGAGAAATGCCCAAACTATGGTGCGCCCTCTTCCTTTGTTTCCCTCTGCACTAAACTAAAGCACCCTATCTCATCAGTAACCCAATGAATAAATCCCTCCATAGGAATGTCCTCTCTTGTGCTGCCTCTCCACTGAAACTGTCAGATCTTGAATCCTGCAAGTAGATCTGCTACTAGGTAGCTGCCAGTCCTCTCAACATGTGCACCCTCCTCCAAGAAGAAATGATCACCATAAATAAACAGAGACTAGAGTTGGATATCTCTCACCATGAAATCATGTGCCTTCCCTCTAACCTCCTCATGCATCATACCTCATCTGAATCTGACAAGTTCTCCTCTCCCAATGAGCAACTAAAAGATCTAAGTGTGCCCTCCTCTCTCAGATGCACCCCTCCTCCATGAAAATGATTCTAACAAAAAAGATAATGCTACGACTCCATGGAAATACTCTCCATGGAATCTCTAATCGAAAACAATCTCCTCCTCAAGCTCTCAAGGGTTTTTCTCAAACCCTCATGAAGTGCACCCTCCTTCTCCTTAAGATTTGTTCCCCTCTTCTCTTCTCCAAAACTCTCAAGTGAAGAATGAGTCTCCAAAAATACCTTTACCCTCTCTTTAGCCTCTTTGAGCCAACCCTAAAAGATCAATGGCCTAGATTAGATCTAGCCAAGTCTAATCAATGGGTGAGATATCATCCTAAAATCTTTATGTCTATTAATTCACCCACATTGTGAATTAATTGTCACTTTATGACTTAAGTGACATATTTCACTTTTGACTTAAAAATCCTAAGTCAAAGTGAAATTAGAATCATAAAGTAAAGTACAAGGGTAATAGTCTTCCCCCTTTGTGCTTCGAGACTCATAAGCACATGGGAACCACTTTCCAAGGTACCCAAATCTCAACACTCCCTCTTACTGAGGAAAGTTCTTATCACCACCAATATCATCCCTATAGTGGACATGGTTTCCTTCTATCATATACTCGGTGAGTATGGTTGTACCCTGATCTATGAAAGTGGACTATGTCATGGATCTACTCAATTTGTATGATGTATAAATGACATTGACTCTCCATATATCCAAGATCACCTAGAGCTTGGCATCACACCAAACATCTCCACCTTGGTCTCCCACCAAGGATTTCCTCCTACTCCTGGCCTCTCACCAAGAGTCTCTACTCTTGACATCTCACCAAGAGTCTTCCCCTCTTGGTCTCTCACCAAGAGTCATCAACTTGGCCTCTTGCCAAGTCACCTCCACTTGAAGTTGATCCAGAACCTGATCTACCCATCTCAGAAGCTATGTGAGGCTCAAGCCTCTGTGGTGCCCTGCTACTCCTCCTCATCAACCTCTAATGCATTGAAATTGTAGCAACAACTCTCTATCTACTTGACTACTCTGAAACTTTAGCTATACTGGGTGGACTAGTCACCCACTCTGAACATGTCCAGGGACACTGAGTCTAATCTCGCTCTGAATCACTATTGTGTGTCAGTCAGTCCTCATCAACTCGGTCTCTCCAACTAATGCTAGAAGGTATAATAGCAGATAAAGTAGTAATGAATGCACACTCTCTCGAAAACTTCTTCTCGAACTCTATCTCCTCTACTGTCATTGCTAGCACATCCTGCTTCTTCTTCTTCTTGGGACATTGTCCTGCATAGTGACCCATCTCTCCACAAGAAAATCATCTCACTGTTCTCATGTCTCCCTCTTTCCACTGTTTATGCTTCTCTCTCCTCCCTATGGTGGGGCCCCAAACATGGGACCTTGCTGACCTCCATGGTCGTTCTTCTTCTTTCCTTTTGTCCAAATAGCAAGGTTCTCATCAGCAGAAAATGTATGTTGTTGTTGTTGATGTTGTCCATAAGCCTTGACTGCAAGCCTAATCTCCTCCTGGATGAAGTCATCCCACATCCTATCCCATGTAGGCATAACCTCCCTGGAAACAATGCCCCATACAAATGGACCCCATGATTTGGTGAAGCTATTCATATCTTTCCTCACCAAAGATTTAGGGTTCACAACCTCTCCAACAACTTCCAACTCATCTCTGATCTATGTGTATCTACCAAGGAATGAAGTAACCATCTGATCCTCAAGCATGTGAATTCCCCTGAGCCGGTCATGAGGAACCATATTTTTGTTCTCATTAGAGCTCTCGTACAACTTGCACAAATATTCCCACATCTCACATGCATAAGTATTCCCAGTCAAGTGGGGAATAATGTGATCTCTCACAACATCACATATGATCCTCTTTGCCTTAATGTTCTTCCTCTTGAATTATGTTACCAAGATGGGATCAGTGAAAGGAATGGGAGGAATAACTGCCTCGACTATGTCCCATAGCTCGAGGTCCTCTAAGACAAATACCATCCTCACTTTCCAAGGCAACCAATTTCTAGCCCCGGCTAGCCTGTCCTCCACATGAATATGAGATACTGACATGTATGCCAACTGTGCTCACTCTGATGCTCCCAATGCAAAGGAATGTTGCCTCACTCCTTTCAACATAGGTGTGAAAAGAGGCAAGCGAATCCATGACCTCACTCCTAATCAGTAGGTGTGAAAATAGGTTGTCTCTACAACCTCACTCCTGTCCATGTAGGTGTGAAAAGAGGTTTTCCACAAGTGTCAAAAATAATCCCAACAAATCTGCCCACAACTGTCCACAAACACTGTAAACTAGTTGTCCAAAATCTGCCTTGAGCTGTGCAACTGACAATGAAGGAGAGGTACCTTCAGATCTGAAGTTTACCCACTATTTTGGAATGTAAACTTGCTGTCCAAAACAACCAACAAATATGATATAAAAACTTCTCCAATCTGCCCAAAAAGTGCTCCAAAATCAGCAAGTCTAAGCCACCTTTGGCTCTAATACCATGTAGAAATATATGAGGTCCTATGAGGCTTCCATATAAGGTCTCTCCTTGAACTTAGTATGGCTCTAAGTTTCAACTATATGGCTATCTTCTTTTTCTGTTTTATGACAGAAAACAGTTATCCCACTTTCTGCTCATTGTTTTACAGGTTAGGTGCTCTTTTAAGGTGCCCTTGCAAGTGTTTTCTTATCTCAATGTTAGCACATCCAATATAACTTAAAACACATAACACTACCTCTAGATATTGAACTTTAAAATGTTGATCTACACTTCTAAACATGCATAAAATTGACATAGGTATTTTTGGACAACATGACCCTCGATAAAACCCCCCCGGGGAAAACCAGTTTGGGATATATGTCTATATAATGATGATAAAATAAAGAGATACAACAAATAATGAAATACAATGGAGGCTATATAGATAACAAGCTCCTCACGAGTCTTTCCACAAGAACCAGAAAGAGAAGTGCCCAAACTATGGTGCACCCTCTTCCTTTGTTGCCCTTTGCACTGAACTGAAGCACCCTAGCTCATCAGTAACACAATGAAGAAATCCCTCCACAGGAATTTCCTCTCATGTGATACCTCTCCACTGAAACTGTTAGAGCTCGAATCCTCCAAGTAGATCTACTACTAGGTAGCTGCCAGTTCTCTCAACATGTGCGCCCTCCTCCAGGAAGAAATGATCACCATAAATAAAAAGAGGCTAAATTTGGATATCTCTCACCATGAAATCACGCGCCCTCCCTCTAGCCTCCTCATGCATCAGACCTCATCTAAATCTGACAAGTCCTCCTCTCCCAGTGAGCAACTGAAGGATCCAAGTGTGCCCCTCCTCCATGAAAATACTCATAAACAATAAGAGTATGATAAGCCTCCATGGAAATACTCTCCATGCAAGATCCAAGCCAACACAATCTCCTCCTCAAGCTCTCAAGGGTTTTTCTCAAACCCTCATGAAGTGTGCCCTCCTTATCCTCAAGATTTGTGCCCCTCTTCTCTTCTCCAAAACTCTCAAGTGAAGAATGAGTCTCCAAAAATACCTTTACCCTCTCTTTAGCCTCTTTGATCCAACCCTAAAAGATCAATGGCCTAGATTAGATCTAGCCAAGTCTAATCAATGGGTGAGATCTCATCCTAAAATATCACTAAGGAAACCCACTTTCCTTAGTTGCTTCATGTCTATTAATTCACCCACATTGTCAATTAATTGTCAGTTTATGACTTAAGTGACATATTTCACTTTTGACATAGAAATCCTAAGTCAAAGTGAAATTAGAATCATAAAGTAAATTACAAGGGTAGTAGTCTTCCCCCTTTGTGCTTAGAGACTCATAAGCACAAGGGGACCACTTTCCAAGGTACTCAAATCTCAACAGTATGTGCCAACTCATCAACTACTTGTCTCAACCATGTACCCAAAATGCACGTCAATCAAAATCCCTCATCAATTTCATCATCCAAATATGATTTGTAACTTTGTAATAGACTGATTTATATGATCACATACATGCAAACCTTCCTTAACTTTAACAACAAGAGACTAGCATTTTCATCAAACTTTACTTTAGTCTCACATGGCTAATTTTGGATTAGTCAAAAACCCTAACTTGCAATAATGATAACTATCTACATGTAATGAAAAAAGATAGGAAAATGGTACACAATGTTCTTCAGTGTTGTTTATGCAATTCCTCCATATTTCACTACCTGGAACCTCTCAGAAAAGGAGTTATAGCAAAAATGGCATACCTTGTTGAATTCTAGTTTATTTTAGAGAGAGAACTTATAGAGAATGCCCTGCATGAAATATTTGTTGTATGGATCTGAAAATTGTACAAAGAATACTACAAGCTCCACTCTAACCAATACATTTTTTCTTACTGAATTTGGATCATTTACGAAGAAGTTATGGCGTTTTTACCCAAAACACCTGATTTAGATTAGTTCCAGGACTAGACAAAAACCCTATTTTGCACGGCATGAAATTTGTATCATAGATACTTGGATACATTTCCTCAATGGACTCTAAATTTCACGATCTGAATCATTCTATAAAAAGCGTTATTGCGAAAATGGCGAGATGACCTACAAATAACATACCTTAGAAAGCATCATCAAAAGAATTTATCCTCCCTTGAATTTTGTCCTTCTTTACTTCACCTTCCCTCTGAAATTCGGCTTAGATATCCTTTGGTTACCTCAGTCACCTATACACACTCAATAGTCTCGATTTTGATTAAAATGAGAGAGCGTTGCCTCTTATTTATACTTTCATGTAGCTTCCTCAAGGGGTTACCTTTTAACCATCTTAGCGCACTTTCCTTATTTTAGGGTTAACCCACTTCCAACCACTTGTCACTTAGTAATTTCTTTATTAAATTTATTATTTAAATAATTTTTTTTGTATTCACTTTGACTTATAGTACACTCATCACTTCACTTTATTATTTACCTACTAAAATCTCTTAAACCACTTTGACTACTTTGAACTTTTTGGGCTTCTAAATGACTCATGAGGGTTCTCCAACTTCACATGCACATAAATCTCTAACCATGAGGCATTATGTGATGTTCCACATACCACTGGAAATGGCATGACATGTACAATCCACTAGAATAGTCTTTCCTACAAATATATGAAAAATCATACCATTATCCATCAAACAAACTTGGGTCCATTACCCAAACTTGGGTTCTCCAACTTCTCGTGGCCATAACTCTCTAATTGTGAGGATTTATGTGACGTTCCACATACCACTGGAAATGTAATGACATGTGTTGTCCATGTAGAATAGTGTTACCTTAAAATATATTAAAACTCATACCATTATACATGAAACAACCTTGGGGCCGTTACCCAAACCTTTGTGCTATCATAATTCGCTACTGAACTTTCTCCAAGGGTTGAGATCAATCACTAAGGGGTGAGATTAATCTACAATATAACTCTCCAATCTTTGAAATCAATGACAACCAACAATCCAGACCAAATGTCCATCAAACTAAGCCAACTGTCTGATTCATGTTGCATGGATTGCCACTTTTTTGGCCATATATCTACTCTATAACCCAATAGTTTAGCCAAGAAATAACAAGGATTATGCTAGATTTTACTAATATTGAAATGATTCCATGAAGGCTCTTGTTCTTCATGTTAGTTATCTTATGCTTGTTCATAATACACAATTAATCAAAATAAAGTTTCATCACAAAATAAAACTCAAAATACCTTAGGATATGCATTATAAATTACTAATTCGTGTGATAAGAATTGATGAAAAAATGTCCATACCAAAGTTTGTTATTTTATCTCCATGGAGTTTATTCATATTTATATAATCATATTTCCAGTCATGGAATATATTTTCTTGAGGAGATCACATAAGAAATGGAAGAAACATGGAGTGTAGTTCTTTTCAAATTTCTATTTGTAATATCTTTGTAGGATAGGGGAAAATAAACTATAAGGGATAAAAGGTGATATTAGAGGAACATAAGTGAGTAGATTATTCTTGTTATCCATAGGAGGAGACTCAGGCAGATCCATTTTCTTGACCTAGGATAAAGAAGTGGATGCATGGATTGGGGACAAACTATGGTTTTCTAAGTAAGGAGGGAAATACATGGATATGGGTATGATATAAAGCAGGAAAGGAAGAAAATGATTTATAGGATAATATATCCAAAGAAGAAAGCAAGTTAGTTCATGGATTATAGAGGTGACATTGGTTGAAAAAGATATCTAATGTGCCTTAGAAAAGAATCCCCCCAGTAGGAGGCAAGAAAATTAAGGGGTAAAATCATCTCCAATATTCACATATACAAAACAAACAAAGTTTACAAATGGTCCCTTCTCCCATCAATAAAAGTAAGCCCTCCAATTATGGCCATCATTCAATTGAAAAGATTTGCATAAGGATTGGATTTTTTTAGTACAGAAGATGAAACTAGGATCATACATACAAGTGCAAAAGGAAACCAAGAACACATATGATGGTGAAGTAGGGAGATCCTATCAATTAATCCCTAGTTCATAGATCGAAATTTTTGCCAAAAATACAACAATTTTATTGGGTAAAAATACAATAAATTATTGGCCAAATTATTTTCTTGGTTGGGAGTTTTTGGCCAACTAAAACAACAAGTTCTGTAGAAGTTTTCAAAAACCTTAAACTTCAAATAGAGAAGACCCTTGAAAATTTTAAAGATCATATGTTACACTTACTACCAATGGATTCATCTATGAATCTACTTTGTAATGATATAACAATTGTAAATTTTTTGTTAAGAACCAATATTTATGAATAATTTTTCTCTAAAATTTATCCCTTAGGAATTTTATTGTTCCCAAATCACCTAAGATGAAAATTCAATATCGTCAAAATCACAATACAAAAATATAGAAAAAATCATAGTGCGCTTCCTCCCAATATCTTCTTCAAAAGGTATTTTTTGGTTTTCTTGCTAATGATTGAGTGTTAAATAGAGAATTGGTGCCCACATAAATGTGTCAATATGACTTGAAGTTTTTTTTTTGTTTTACTATATTTTGATAAATAATAAAAAGATAGTTCTTAAATTCAAAAAATCACAAATATAGTCCAAGAACTAGTGCAATCTTTGTACATTGTGAGCAAACATATATTTTCCTTAAAATGAATATCCATCTCTAAACAACTAGGTGCCTACGCAAGTCACTCATTATCCTTACCTAACATTTTAAAGTATATGCAATCAATAAACAAAAATTCATCACACTATATGTCCATAAATATTTTTTAAAAGAAATATGAATATGAAGATAAAACAATTCTCTAAAAATATTGTTTTACTTCAAAGTAAAATTGTCAAAGAAAATATGATTTTAAAGGGGATGATGTTGAATAAAAAAAAAATATTACAGTTTTCTTCATCAAAAGTTGAAGCATTACCCATTTTCATGTTTTAACCCATATCCCACAGAAGCTAGATGAAAGGCTAGAAGATCACGAAGACAAATCAAAGAAAATGAACCTTTATCTAAACCAAAGGCACAATAGCAGAAAAAGAGTGGAAATGTGATTAGACTCATAATAAAATATGATAATTAAATTGGAATTAGAGAGTAAGTCCATATGTAGAAATGACGTTGATTGCATTGATTGGGCACTTTCCATCAAAGATTTACAAGAAAACACTTAAAATTTGGATGAGAAAAAAAATGGATGACACCATTAGCATATTATCCTTATTTTTTCTTGGTGTCAATGGGATTTATCATATTTTTTTTCAAATCCTAATATATATAAAGTGGGTGATGGTGTATGGTTATGGGAATATAGACATCACAACTTTCACTACTAGGACCCTAGGTTTGATCCACTCGAAGTTAGAGAAAATAAATCCCGTGTATGGTTCAAAATCCCACACATTCCATTGGAAATATAGATAGAATAAATATTCAAATCCATATGAGATTCTATAGGAATGTACATAAAACTAGACAATAAGATGGAATCATGGAATGCAATATTGCCTTTGTGCCCAGAATGTGTGTTGAATTGGACTAAGGGAATGAAATCCATAATGACATAGATGTAGTGGTGTGATGGAAGGATCATCAATAACTTTTATACTACAAATAGGTTCCCTTGAAACGCACCAAGTGAAAAAAATATGGACTTGTAAAGAATATTTGTCCTAAAAGTTGTGAAGGAGACATCCTAGGTGATGCTACAATGATGCTAAGAAAGTAGAGATATGGGGGAAATTCCTTACTAATATTGAGAATGGAATATTATGGTAGCAATTAATTAGACACCTTGAATAAGATAATAATGTATATGGAAAGTGAGGAAGACATCGATATAAATCCTCTTAGATCCCATGAGGATCCACAATCACAAGTTAAGAGTGATAAACCCCTTCATGCCTTATAGGTTTCAATAGACATGGAACTTAAGTATAAAGACAATATGAAAGGAATTATGGAACACTCAAACCCATATCCCTTCCTAACTTTGGAAATTTATTCTCCTATAAGAGATGTGGAATGGTGAGGAGAGTTTGGAAACACAAAACAAGGTGAAGGCATGGGAATTATCTCATTACAGTCCACCTATGAAGGCTTAGAAATTATTATAGATAGTAAAGAGTAGAGAGACTATAATTCAATTGAAATATTTGGTTCATCCTCATCCTCAAATAAATAAGAGTTCCCCTCCTCAAAATAAATATAACTTCATTCCTCCAAAAAAGTAGGAAGGACGAGAAAGAGGAGGCCCCCAAAGGAGGGATAGAATTAGATGACAAGAATAATTTGCATACACCTATAGGTAGGAAATATCATACATTGTACACAAGTAGAACAAATGAAGGCATATGAATAAGTTAGTAGGGGAAAGAAGAAGTCCATAAAATAGGCACTTAATGAAAATAATTCCTCAAAGTGGGATAAGAGATGATATTTTTATCCATAAAAATTAGGGAAATAGGGTCTCCCATGGAAAAAAAATCCCCACAAAATTACAATCCATAAGTATAATTCATATGTCTTTTTTTTTTCAGGAAACCACCATTGGTAGTAAATATGTTATATATAATCTTGTGAAAATGCTAAAATTAGGGTATGTATACCTCTGTATACTTTACCAGTCAAATCATTGGGAGGAGGGGGTATCATACACTAATTTGGTGTCTGGCTTGGATGTTACCTTAAAAATAGATTATTATTATTATAATGGATTTTTGTAGAAAGATGCAAGGGTTAGATTAGGAGGATTAGTAGTGACCTGGAAGAAAACTTGCTAATTCAAGAAACACACATTTTGAGTCTACAATTGTATGTACTTTAAATGTCAATGAGTTGGGAAAGGACATTGATTTGGTCAATTTTTATGGGCTCTATTATAATAGGAAGAAATATTGGATGTAGATCATGAATGTCATCTTTCTTCTTGGATAAATTTTAGGCAGACAAGATCTAAACTTAACTTTGAGAGGAGAGGAAACATGGGAGGATGAAGATAAACCTAATACACTCTTTTTTTAGCAAAAAATGTTTCAAGATAAAAACACTGGTGGATGTGGAACATAGGGACCTGATTGCTACTTGGAGGAACTAAATAACATATAATACTACGATTTTAAAATAATATACATGTTTCTAGTCTCTAGTGTATATTTTAACCTTGTACAATATTTAATGCAAATAGATTTTCAGTAAAAGAACATAAAAGATACAATGGAAAATACACATTACACAGAGATTTTTCCCCTAGAAACCCAAACCGGGAAAACCATCATATTCTATATCCATTCATAGTAATACATTGTTTACAATACAATATACATATAGGAGACAACAACATCCAAAACCCTAAACCAATGACTTGGATTAGTCAACAACCCTAATTCCTTAATCGAATATAGAAAAAATCGGAAAAAACCATGTGCCGAAAAACAGCCCAACAATGGACATGAAAATCGAGGCAACATGAAAAACGAGGAAAAATGAGACATGTTTCCCGAGGAAAAAAAAAATCTTGGGGGTGTTGTCCCCGAACACTGAAGAAACATAGCAGACACTAGGGCTAGTCATGCAAAGAATATAACACATACCCAACATTCTCCCACTTGTTGTTTTCTTTGCACAAAAGAGGTTACAAGGTTACATAGTCAACAATCCAGGGCAGCCATGCCCATGGATCCTCTACATAAAGAGAACTTCTCAGTGCTCACATATTTTGTTAATAAATTTGTAACATTATTCAAAGTGTCCACCTTCATCAACAACATTTTATTTTCTTCAACCATGTATTTCAAAAAGTGATATTGAATATAAATATGCTTTTTCTTTGAATAATAAGTCGAGTTCTTCTCTAGAAAAAATGCACTCTAACTATCACAATCTATCCTTACATCTTTTTGTACAAACCCAATACCTAAAAAAAATATTTGTAACCATACTAATTCCTTACTTGAATGAGTGGCTTCCATGTATTCAGCTTTTGTAGTTGAAAGTGCCACGACAACCTATATTTTTCTCATCCAACTAATTTCTCCTCCAAATAAGTTAAACACATACCTACTTGTAGATATCCTACGATCCATATCTCCAACCCAATCTACATCCACAAAGCCATGTATGTCCAACACTTTGTCCAACCCTGGTCTTCCTTGGTTTCACAATCCATAGCTAGCAGTGCCACGCAAATGCCTGAACACCCTTTTAATTGTTGTCCAATGCTCCTTCCATGGTTTTGACATATACCTACTCAAAAATACCATTGCATGTGCAATGTATGGTCTAGTAAAAATCATTGCATACATAAAACTTCCAAATACACTTGCATATGGAACATGAGACATGTCCTCCTGCTCTTCTAGTGTATTGGTACATTGATCCACATATAAATTTACACCAACGAGAATAGGGACCTTGACCAATTTACATTCCTGCATATTAAACCTCTTCAATATTGTCTCGACATATTTTCTATGATTTAGGAAGAGTTTCCTCTTTTTCCGATCTCTTTTAATTTCCATGATCAAAATAAAATTTGAAGCAACGAGATCCTTCATGTCAAATTTAGAGGATAACTGAGTTTTCGCATCCTGGATAATCTCCTTGTTTTTTCCTATCAATAACATGTCATCCACATATAAGACCAAATAAATCAAGTGATCACTAATTAATTTAAATTACACAGATTGATCCTCTTTGCTTCTTGTGAAGCCAAGTCCCATCATATAAGTATCAAATTTTCAATACCACATCCTTGGTAATTCTTTTAAACCATACAGGGACTTTTTCATCTTGCATATCAACTCCTTCTTTCCCTTCACAACAAAGCCTTCTGGTTGCTTCATATAGATTTCTTCTTCCATATTCCCATGTAGGAATTTTTTCTTCACAACCATCTTTTCTACTTCAAAATCAAATGCAACAACAACATATAACATAAACTTAAAGAAGTTAACTTAGCAATAGGAGAAAGAATCTCACCAAAATCAATACCCTCAACCTGGTAATAACCCTTTGCTACTAATCAAGCTTTGTATTTCTCCACTTTTCCTTCTGCATTCAACTTCTTTTTAAATACCCATTTGTTTCCAATGGGATTTCTTCCAGTCAAAAACTCCACTAGATCTCAAGCCTCATTCGTATCCAAGGCTTCCATTTCTTCATCCATCCCCTTTTTATAGAGATTTCCATCCTATGAATCCACTGCCTCCCTGATAGTCCTAGGATCATCATCAGTAATATACAAAGAAAAATTTGAACGGAAATTAGATGGATTATACCTTTCTGGTAGGCTTGTTTATCGAATCGATCTCCTCAATAATGGAGTATGAGGATCTTCTTCTTTTGATTCTTGTTCTTCTGTAGAGTCTGATTCATCATCCTTTAAATCAAACTCTATTTTCTTTGGTTCTTCCTTACTTGGTAGGACTTCTTGTTTCACAACATCCTTCATTTCTCTAAATACCACATCTCATCTCTACAAAACCTTATTAATCTCTGGGTTCCAAATATTATAACCTTTGAGACCATCTTTATACCCAATAGAGATACACTTTTAATCCTTCTTATCTAGATTACTCATGTTTTCCTTTGGAACATGAACATAGTCCTCACATACAAATACCTTGAGATGTGTGAGAGAAGGTTTCTTACCAGTCCATACCTCTTGTGGGGTATTTTCATCCAATACTAATGTGGGTGATCCGTTGACCAAGTAACATGCAATACCCATTGCCTCTACCCATAATTCTTTCCCTAACTCGACACCATTGAGAAGGCACCTTGATTTTTCCATCAACGTCATTTTCATCCTTTCTGCAAATCCATTTTTCTGAGGTGTATATGGATTAGTCATTTTCCTTTCTATACCACTCTTCTTATAGAATTATTCAAATTCATTCACGTGGAAATATCCACCATTATATGTTCTTAGCACCTTAATTCTTTTCTCTGTTTGATTCTCAACAAGAGCCTTAAACTCTTTAAACATGTCAAAGACTTCAAATTTATTCCTAAGGAAATATATCCAAGTATTCCTCAAGAATTCATCTATAAATGAGACATAGTACACATATTTTCCCAATGATGGAACTGACATAGGTCCAAAAACATTATTGTGAACTAGTTGTAAGATTATTTCTACCTACGTTGCACCAGAGGGGAATATTACCTGATGTTGCTTCCCATATACACAATGTTCACATAAATCAAAATCCAGAGAGAATTTAGACATACCTTCAACCATACCTTTACCATGTAGTAGTTTAAGACCCTTCTCTCTGATATTCCCCAGTCTTTGATGCCATAACATAAAATTTTCTCCAAAGACTCTGGGAGTTTTTTCTTCTTCAACTCCAATATCAGTAACAATGTAAATATTACACCCATCACTAATAGTGCTTCCTTGCAACTTATACAAAGTTACAAATCGAACTCCCTTCAGCAACACCATTAATTCTCTAACCATCCTGCATGTTTCCTTTTCAAATATTGTTTTTCCCCTTGCATTGTCCATTTTTCTTACAAAAATCAAAATTTGGGCCAAACCCAGGATGTACAGAACACTAGGTAGTGTTCTAATCCTTCCATCTATCAGCCTCAACTTGAATTTTCCTTTTCCTATGATTCTAGTTGTGGAATAATCACCTAGGAAAGCATTACCTCCATCATACCTTTCATATTCATAGAACCACTCCCTATGGAGTCATATGAAAGGATGCACCCGAGTCAACCAACCATGCATCATGATCTTCATGTGTGATTGAAGAATCCAAGTACACATCCCCTACTTCTTCCTTGGAGGTATTTTCTTCTATAGAAGGAGATTCTTTCGATCCCTTATTTTTCTCAACTTTGGATCTACACTGCTTCTTGCAGTTCCTTTATTTTCCACATCTCCAACATACCTTTACAAAATTTTTGGGAGACTTAGATCTTCCCCTAAACTTAGATCTCCCATTAGAGGACTTATACCTATTACTTTCCTCGGAGCATCCTCTTGTAAACAATGTATATGTGCTTTGTCCTTCCATGTTGTTTTGTCTCATCTCTTTCGACAACAAGGATGATAAAACTTCATCAAACTTCAAGGTAGTTGTATTACTACCTATGGCCACAACCCGACTATCCCACGAGTCTGGTAAAGAGCACAATAAACTGATACACTTATCTTCATATGAAATTTTAATCTCAATAGATACTAACTGAATTACCACAGTATTGAAGGTGTTCAAATTATCTTGATCCAAGTGGATATCGGTGGTGACCCACCTTTTCCAACCGACTCAAAACAATTTTCTAGCAATTTTGGCAATTTACTATTTTTAGCAGTTTTAACTTCTGGGACTATTTTGAGGGCCTAAATGAAGGTTTTTAGAGATCAATATCATCAATGATAGTTAAAGGAATTATTTATCCCCCAAAATGAATCTCCTCAACTATACCTTTCCAACGGGCTATCACACGCCTAAAATGAAGATCGTATGAAAAAGTTATGACCCCAAGAAGTTGATGTACCAACTTACGCAAATGGGGCCCACATGACTTTTGGCACTTCATCTCCTAGGGTTAGTTTTTTGGATGTCTAGGGTTTTTATCATTTCATTTTATTGTAGAAAGGCCCTCAGAGCCTCATTGTAATCATCTTCTTGTGAATGTGATTAGCCTTCACATCTCTTCTAAGAGATAAGTTGCCACCATTCTAGCGAGCCTTTCACTCTGTATTTTTACAGTCTCTGTACATTTATTTCATTAATAGAAATCATGTATTAATGTATCTATATGTTTATGGTTACATATATGATACATTTTTGTTATATTATTGGATATCCGTGATATCTCTGTGCATTTATTTATTATATCTTCGCTCTCATTTCATGCCAAAAATAATCTGGATCAGTGGTATCAGAGCAGGCTGCTCTTGATCGTTTTTCAGTGCATGTCCCCGATGAGGTCCAAGTATAGAAGGTTGGGTCTCGATCTTGTCTCTCTTGAATAAAATCACTCTCACACACCTAAGAAACCCTCCATGGTGGAAGAAAAGAAAAACTACGGAGCAGATGATCTTATCAATTTGTTTCTTGAGCAAGCTCTCACGCGACAGAGGGACGAAATGATGGAGAATTTTTTCCACATCCTTCAACACCTCCCGATAGCATCATGCATATATTCATCAAGAGACCACTTTGGAGGCACCTCTCCTTTTAAGGTATAGGTAAATTTTTATATTTCTATATTTGAAGGTCAGATAGATGCAGATGCCCTAGATAAATGGTTAAATCTGTTAGAAGGTTATTTCTCTGTTCACAATTTTTCCGACAGAGAAAGGATCATCTTCGTACTCCTTAAGGCTCTCCCCCATGTCAAACATTGTTGGGAAACTTACTGGGAGCATAGTTCCACATAGGAGTCTGGAATATATGGGGTTGAGCCCACTTGGGATTTTTTTGTGGATGCGGTAAAGGAATAGTATTACCCTGCTAGAAACTATGAGGACCAATACATGAGATGGACCACATTGTGGCAAGAGAGGGGCCAAGAAGTTATGGATTTCACCAATACCTTCCATACCTTGCACACAAATCTAGGTATCAAATAATCTGAACGACATTTGGTTCTGAAATACCGTGGGGCTGTACATAGATAGATCCAAACTGAAATGGATTTTCTAGAAATCTCATCACTCGGTGCTGCTTATCTATATGTTGTTAAAATCAAGCTGAAATTTAATCTCTAGAACAAATGGGAGTTTGGGTTTGAAAGTCTACAACAACCAAAGTATGATAAATACGGCCCTAACAAACAACTTCTTGAAAACCAGTCTAAGCCACAGGAAAAGAAGGGTCATAGGAAGACGAAGAAGGACACTGGAAAATGGTGCGATTTCCAAAAAATCCCCTGGAACAACACCGATGAATGTCACTCAAAACATTCATTGGTGGTCGATATCAAAGACAAGGAACCAAACCCTGATTCAGAATCTGATTCTAAAAATATTGGTAAAATATAGATCATCAACACAGACCCCACTTCTATTGTCGTGACTGCAGCAATTCAACTAGAAGAACCAACTGATCCTGAAGAGGGGGAGCACCTTTTTCATTCACATATGTGGGTGAAGGGGACCTCACTGCATTTTATTGTTGATAGTGGAAGTCATAAGAACCTCATCTCACCAAAGGTCACCAAACAGTTGGGATTATCGACAACACCACACTCACCACCATACAACATTAGGTGGCTTCACCAAGGACAAGATCCTCGTGTCAGCCAGCAATGTCGTATATCATACGACATCCATCCCTTCAAGGATGAGGTGTTATGTGATGTTTCTGCACTCGATGTCTATGGTGTTCTCTTGGGCCACCCATATATGTGGAAGTGCCATGCTATTTATGAGTCTCGACCCCGTAGTGTCATTGTTACTTTGGGGGGTCACCTCTACAGAATAACAAAGGTAGTTCCGACTATTGTTACACATAAACAATGCTGCAAGGTAGTATCTCATACTGCAAAATTCAACTTCTTCACAATCTGTTCAAAAGGGGAACAAAAGGACACTGCAACAACTACAACCTTGCCTAAAGCCCCTTCTATCCAACAGAAGCAGGCCAACAAGGTTGCCGAAAAAAACAAATATTCCTTCTGCACACCGTCCTCTCATGTAGCTTGACTTTTTGAACAACCTCAGCCTCAACAGGTTTGTGACAGACTTCCACAAACTTAGTAGCACGACGTCTCCGGCAGGGCAAACAACTCACCAAGATGCAAATTCAACAAACACTTTTCCCTCTCCCTTGAAAACTCAAAGAAATGGAGACCATTTCTTCTTAAGGAGGGAGGATTGATCCAAGTGGGTATTGGTGGCCACCCACCTTTTCCAACCGGTTCAAAATAGTTTTCTGGCAATTTTGGCAATTTACTATTTTTAGCAGTTTTAACTTTCATGGCTATTTTGACGCCCTAAATGAAGGTTTTTTGAGATCAATATTCTCAAATATAGCTAAAGTCATGGTTGAGATGACAAAATTAATATTCTCTATGATACCTTTCCAACGGGCTATCATATGCCTAAAACAGAGATTGTATGCAAAAGTTACGACCTAGAGAAGTTGATGTACCAACTTACCCAAATGGGGCCCACATGACTTTTGGCACTTCATCTCCTAGGGTTAGGTTTTTGGATGTCTATAGTTTTGGGCATTCTATTTTATTTTAAAAATTCCTTCAGAGCCTCATTTTAATCATCTTCTTGCAAATGCGAGTAGTCGTCACATCTTTTCTCAGAGATAAGCTACCACCATTCTAGCAAGTCTTTCACTTTGTATTTTTACAGTCTCTGTGCATTTATTTCATTAATAGAAATCATGTATTACTACATCTCTGTGTTTATGGTTGCATCTCTGATACATTTATGTTACATTATTGGATGTTTGTGATATCTATGTGCATTTCTTTATTATACCTCCACTCTCATTTCGTGTTGAAAATAATCTAAATCAGCTCTGCCTTCGAGTCTCCATCTCTCATCCTCAGGTTATAAAACTTATTTCTCAGGAATAGTTTAATTACTAGGGACTTAGACTGATACAACTTCCCCAACTTATCCATAAATATTTGGCTATAGCTTCCTCTGACACATTCAATAATACTAAATATGAGAGACACAATTAGATAGTTCTCTTCGCCTTCTGATCCAAATTTTTCTAGTCATATCATGAAGTTCCTATAGGTGTAGTACCTGGATCCACCGCGATCCACTGATATCTATCCACCAACATATATTCCATCTTGAGCTTCCACAACTCAAAACTTTTCTAATTAAACTTCTCTATCTCCATTTTTGAATTACTCACCATTTCTCTTCACCTGAAGAATCAATACCACAGATATCCCACTGTAACAAGGCTTATCATAGTCTCGAGCCAAACCCTTGACCACAAAGGTGTCCCCCTGAAGCCAACATATCTCTGATACCAAATGTATATTTTAACCTTGTACAATGTTTACTGCAAACAAATTTTTAGTAAAAGAACAAAAAATATACAATGGAAAATACACATTACACAGATATTTTTCCCCTGGAAACCCAAACTTGGAAAACCAACATATTATATATTCATTCATAGTAATATATTGTTTAAAATAAAATATACATATAGGAGCCAATGACATCCAAAACCCTAACCTAATGACCTAGATTAGTCAAAAAACCTAATTCTTTAAAAGGAAATAGAAAACCATCTACAAAAACCATGTGCCAAAAAACCTCCAATAATGGACACGAAAATTGAGGCGACAGGAAAATTGAGGAAAAAATGCGACATGTTTCCCGAGGAAAAAACATTTCTCAGGGGAGTTTCCCCCAAACCCCTATGTGCCTGGCACAATGTAGCAGACACTAGGGATAGTCATGAAAAGAATACAACACATACCAAATAGCTTCCCTGAAACCTGGAACCTCTTGAGGGGTCCAAAATCCCTTTAACTCAACAGTAGGAACCAAACCCGCCACCGAGGTCCAATTAGAATCTGCAGCATTTAATAGTGGAATGGTTCTCCATATCTTGCGATCAAGACAAATAATTGATGGGATTTACGTAGTGATTCACATGATATCTTCTTGTGAAAATTCCTCCTTCAGTTTGAACGTTATCTTTTTTGTATTTTCTCTTATAGGTGGGTGTAATAAAAGATAGGTGTTGGTATAAACCATCCCGGTAATAGGAAAGGGGAAGACTTGACTAGTTAAGAAGGATGAGCTTAGGATAACCTTCATGCTCAAACATGAAGATAAATATTTTCACACCTACGACAAGCCTAGTACTAATACATCAACTTGATGGTATTTCAATTATTGACTGAGATACAATTATCGAAAGAAAACATACATGCAATAAAATGACATCCAAAAAATTAGTTTCCTTAGCTCTAATCACTAATCACACATTAACACAATGACTTTCTTTCCATCATTAGAGATAAGAATTATAAAAAATATTGAATCACCTTACCATTCATTAGATAAAGTCAGAAGTAGTTACTCCTCATGATCCAATCACACATGCCTTTGATCAAAAACAGAAACTTGTCTCTGATCCTAAACAAGACTTCTCAATTAAGGTAGTTCCGAAATAGTTCTTTACAATTCCAAAAATGAGGGTCTTTGCAAAAACCATCGAACCTTTCTAATAGGTCGATCCTCTTATTTATAACAAATTATTAACTAAAAATAACTATCAAAAGTGAAATCTAAGTAAAAAAGAACATTGCCACATTGCACTTTCATATCTTAGTCTTCTAAGAGTCATAAAATGGTTTCACTTGATTGGTTGACTCTTCTCATACTCTGACCATTTGACGAATATTTTCTCATATGTTTTTGCATACGGGAATCTATGTTGGTCTATCGAGGTCGAAATGATCTCCTTGATCTCCACTGCCCATGCCCGATACTTGAATACTGTAACACTTAATTGTTGTAAGAATGTCTGAGCCTTGATCGGGTTCTCCATAAACTGTTGTACTTGACATGGCATCATGTTCTCCACCTTTTCTATCTCCGCAATCCACGATGAGCCTTTTTATGCATGTAATTTTACTATGTCATACAAGTCCACAAAGTCCTCAGTGTTAAGGTTTAAGATATTATTAGAATTATTTGCATTTCAATAGATAAAAATAGCATAAGATAGGATCACTGAGAAATACACAATCACAAGAGACACATCATTTGTCCTTGGAAACCCTCATGGGGGAGAAAACCTAGCAAAGCTTCCTTATTATAGATAGCCAATACAATGCCAAGAGATAACTCAAACAAATACAAAAAGTCCTCTCCCAAGAATGTGCCTCTCTCTCTCTCTCTCTCTCTCTCTCTCTCTCTCTCTCTCCTCCAACTGCAGCTCTGAAACTTGTCTCTCAATGAACATGTGAGTGTGTCTAACTAAGGCATTAGCCTCCTTATTTATACAACAATGGCACGTGTGGAGGTGTCTTTTCACTGGCAGGGTCGACTTCTCCTTCTGGGTGGTTATAACCATCTTTAGTATATTCTAGGACCTCTTTAATATATTATGGGGATGACTTCTTCTTCTGCCTATTACAATTATATTTTGACCAATATGAAAAAGGGGATTTGATCCTTTATAATAACTGACATGATCAATCCGCAATGGGGATTGATCCAATGAATAATATATTAATAATAATTAGAATACACTTTGCAGTTATATTATTTCAACACTCCCCGTTAACAAGAAGGGTATTATATAACAACATTAGGCAAGAGAAAGGACTGCATCATCAACAACATCATGAGGACAACATAATCAATATCATCTTGGAACATTGACTGTTGTATCTATAAATCATCAAAAGTTTTCTCATCGACAACATCGTCATTCTCAAAGGAATGCAATCATCATATGCATCAATATGGATTAGTATAAAACTAATACATCATCATCACAACATGAGGTTGGCTCATCATCACAATAATGGACTGGCTTTATGTCACAACTATCAAGCTAGAAGCATAGTACTTGTCTTGCTTTATGTCACAACAATCAAGATGGAAGCAAGATACTCGTCTTACTTTACGTCACAACAATCAAGCTAGAAGCCAGATACTAGACTGGCTTTACATCACAACTATCTGTTGGAGTTACTTCACACACACCTAGGATTTATTTTTCCTAAGGGTTTTACTTGTTTATTAGTCATAATTAGTCATTATCCAGTCTTTTATATTTTAGGGGAGAATATTCCACCTAGAGAATATTCTCTTTTAGTTGACACTTCAGTTTGACTAGTTGAGTTGAGTTTAGATGTTGCATTGGTTTTGTCACCATGAAACATTGGGATCATCACCAACTCACTACTCTTTGTTCAGTCAGTTAACTGAAGACTAGTTGACTAGTTAACTTAGCTAGGTGGCAGTTCACTCCCGTAACTGCCTGAGAGACTAGACTAGGTGGCAGTTTACTCTTGTAACTATTGGTGTGTGTCCAAATCAATCTAGACCACCACTATGTCTCATTAGTTACTCATTTATTCTATATATATTGTAAATTATTCACTCTTTGAGTGTGGAATACGATTAATGAGAATTCTTCCATTATTTCTCTCTTCCTTCTTCTTTCTCAATTTCTCTCTGCAAATGTGTGTAGTATTTTATAGCTAGATCTATTATGTTCAGGTTCAACACATTTACATGGTATTAGAGCCGACAGACTGCTAAGAAAAATCTACACCAAATCATTTTTTGTAGGTACAAAATATTGAAGACAACAAAAAGATGGATTATTCTCCAGAAATACTTCTCACGCCTCATAACTATTTGGAATGGAAGCCAAAAGAATTTCTTCTACTAAGATGCAAAGGCTTATACCAAATAACCATGGAAATGGAAGTAGAGCTCGATTTTGTCGATGAGAAAAATGATTTTCTCAATAGACAAGATATGGCCATAAGAAGTATCGGCATGTTTGTTTCTCCCAAACTTTTCCATCAAGTATATGAAGAATCACAAGGATTAAATCCAAATGAATTATGGACCAGATTAGAGGTTCTATTTGGGAATAAAGAATATTGTGAAGATTTCATGCAGGAGGTTGAACAGATAGAGCCAGAAGAGAAGCCATCAGAATATCAAGTCTCTTATTATGAAGAGTCTTCTACAAAAATTTTTGCAAAAAAATGTATTCCATTAATTGAAGATGATGTCTACTCCATTTCAGATTTGTTTTCTGAAATTCATGTGGAAGATATATGGCATGCATCTCAGGAGTCACATGCAGACACTTTTGCATGCATCTCCTGTTACAGGTATGAAATAACTGAGAGGGGGGGGGTGAATCAGTTATTGTAAATTATCTATCATCTCTCTCAATTTTAACTTCGAATCATTAATCTTAGTGGCAGTAAGTCCTTACTGTGAAAACCAGTGTTGTAAACATAAAG
>ML780911.1:1495559-1543878 GCA_009831015.1 Picea engelmannii
CAGACCAAAAAGTAAGGATGTGGTATCATCAAAATGGCTCTTCAAGATAAAACATGCTGCTGATGGAAGTATTGAGAAATATAAAGCAAGATTTGTCGCTCGTGGCTTTTCCCAGAAGGAAGGAATCAACTATGAAGAGACATCCGCTCCTGTGGCCAGATACACTTCGATCAGAACCATTATAGCTCTTGCTGCCAAGATGAAATGGAAGTTGTACCAGATAGATGTGAAGACAACTTTTCTAAATGGTGTCATTTAAGAGGAAGTGTATATATAGCAACCCTAAGGATTTGAGGTTGAAGACATGAAGTCTCATGTCTATTGATTGAAGAAAGCCTTATACGGATTGAAGCAATCTCCAAGAGCTTGGTATGGCCTTATAAACAGTTTCTTGACAAGCTTTGGCTTTACCAAGAGTAAAGCAGATTCAAATGTCTACTTCAAGATCATGGAGAATGAAATAGTAATACTATTACTGTATGTGGATGACTTATTCTTAACTGGAGAAGAAAATCTCATCGTTGAATGTAAATAGAGACTTGTCACTAAATTTGAAATGAAAGACCTTGGCCTAATGCATTACTTTTTAGGTCTTGAGGTATGGCAGAGTCAAGAAAGAATCTTCCTTAACTAGGCAAAGTACACAGTCGAAATCTTAAAGAGATTCGACATGCTAGAATGCAAGTCCATGAATACACCCATGGAAGCGAAGCTGAACCTGTTGATCGATACTTCGTTAGATTTGATAGATGCCACTCTGTACATACAAATTATTGGATCGCTGATGTACCTGACGAACACCAGACCAGACATCTGTTTTGCAGTGAACACCTTGAGTCAGTTTCTGGTAGAGCCCAGACGTGTTCATTTAGTGGCTGCAAAACATGTGATGACGTACCTTAAAGGTACAATGGATTATGGTCTCAGCTATGATGGAGATCATGACTTCGCACTGAGTGGATATACTGATGCAGATTGGGAAGGAAGCGTTGCTGACAAAAAAATCACTTCCGGATGTTGTTTCAGTTTGGGATCAGCTATGATCTCGTGGCAGAGTAGGAAGCAATCTAGTATTTCTCTCAGCACAGTGGAAGCAGAGTACATTGCCGCATGTTCTGCTAGCTGTGAAGCTATATGGCTTCGAAAGTTGCTGACAGGCCTATTTGATTTGGAGATGAGAGCAACCGCGATTCTATGTGAAAATCAAAGCTATATTAAAATGACAGAGAATCATGTGTTCCACGACAAGTCGAAGCACATAGATATCCGCTATCATTTCATCCGCGACATGGTACAGAGAGGAGCCTTGAAGCTCCAGTACATTAGCATGGATGAATAGGTTGTTGATGTGATGACTAAGCCTCTATCTCATGTAAAGTTTGAACACTTTCGAGATAAGCTTGGTATTGTCTGAAAGGACCATCCCTGAAAGGGGGAGTTCTAACCTCGTTGTTATATGTAAAGCAAGATGAGTCATGCTTCTGACCTCGCTGTTAGACGTAAAGCATGATGTTGTGTGATCCTTGCTTCTGACCTCATTGTTAGACGTAAATCAAGATGAGTCATACTTCTGACCTCACTGTTAGATGTAAATCATGACGTTGTGTGTTCCTTTCTTATGACCTCGTTGTTAGACGTAAAGCAAGATGAGTTATTCTTTTGACCTAGTTGTTAGACGTAAAGCATATTGTCGTTGATTCCTTGCTTCTGACCTAGTTGTTAGACGTAAAGAAAGATGATTCCTCACTTCTGACCTCGTTGTTAAACGTAAAGCAAGATGTTGATGTGTTCCTTGCTTCTGACCTCGTTGTTAGACATAAAGAGAGATGAGTCATGCTTCTGACCTAGTTGTTATATGTAAAGCATGATGTTGTGATTCCTCGCTTCTGCCCTGGTTGTTAGATGTAAAGCGAGATGATGATATTACTTGCTTCTAACCTAGTTGTTAGACGTAAATCAAGATGTGACTAACACTGAGCTACTAGCTTAACCGCTGTGACATTGAGCTAGTGTAGTATTGTGATGTGCAAGCCTAGTGCTGTGATGAGGTATCATTTTTACTAATACATATTTGATGCAAATGATGATAGCATTCTTTCGAGAATGATGATTCTATTGATGAAGAAAAATTCCGATGACTCGTAAATGTGATAGATAATGGTTCAAGATGATATTGACGATACTGTCCTCTAGATGCCACTGATGATGTAGACCTCTCTCACCTGATGCCGATGAAGAATACCCTTCTTGTTAAGGGGGAGTTTTGAAATAATGTAACTACGAAGAGCATTCTTATTATTATTTTATTATTGGATTAAATCCCCATTGCGGATTAATCATGTCATTATTATTATTATTGTTATTGGATTAATCCCCATTGAGGATTAATCATGTCGGTAATTGTATAAGGACCAAATCCCCTTTTGTGGATTGGTCATCGGAAAATTACAAAGTGCAGAATAAGAAGTCGGCCCCAGCAGTTATTATGGTAGACCTAGAATTAATTAAAGGTGGGTTTTCCCACCTAGAGTGAGAGGTCGGCCCTGCCAGTTGTGACCTTTCACACGTGCCAGTCTTGTATAAATAAGAGGCTAGCACCTCACTTCAAACACACAACTCACTTGCTCATTTCTCTTATGAGGCAAGCTACAATTACCAGTTGGAGAGAGGAGAAGAAGAGTGGCGCATATCTTGGGGAGGACTATTTGTATTGGTTTGAGTTATCTCTTGAACATTGTATAAGCTATTTATGATAAGGAAGTTTTTGCTAGGTTTTCTTCCCCTAGAGGTTTTCCCAAGATAAATGTTGTGTCTCTTGTGAATGTGTATTTCTCAGTGATCTTGTTCTTATGATGCTCTTATCTATTGAAATGAAAAGAACTATAATAATGGCATAAACATTAACAATACAATATGAGTTCAACACTCTCATAGTGTTGTGATCAAACATTCCTCCATGGAAACCTGGAACTAACACACGAGGTTTCTTTTGGGACCTGGAGCCTTGTCCTCAAAAATGAGTGCTTGCTTTTCTTCCAAGTCTCCTTCACTCAAGATGATTATTTCTTTCTTCAACCTATCTTATGTGCTGAGACAATACGCTATCTTGACAGAAGTTTGGGTTAGAGGATAAGCTCTATGTTCTCAAATTTTAATCCATCTAATACCTTGACTCAGATTTTGATCAAAGGTTAGAATGATGGTCATAGCTACAACATGCAACACTAATCAAAATCATGTCATAACAGATAGATGCATATCAGAATAATCACACCTGGGTTGCATCATTCCTATGAATGTGTTGGATCTTGAGATCCTTCTGGATCTATGGAAAGATATCCCTTCTCCTGCAAATACCCTTTAAATCTTTAATCATTTAAACATGTGTGAGTACATGCCTTTGACAACATTTGCAGGTAGAAGCACGATCTGGTAGCAACGGTAAAGATCACCAACTCTTAAAAAATTCAAGGGTGATTGCAACTGGTACTACGACTGCAACTGCAACTATTACTGATGTTGCAACTGGTTCTGAGACTGTTAACTGTGACTTAGAGTTTTATGAGGAAACCCTAATTTTTCAAACTTCAAATTTTGAAATTCTGATCCAAGGGATAGATGCGCTGAGCTGAGGTGAGTAAGCTGGTGCAGTCAGATTTCTAAAAATCCAACTTTTACCCCTCCAAACATGATCTACGGATTTCTAGACTGGTTCTTATGGTTTTCTGGTGCTTCTGGTACTATGGTACTTCTGGTACTTCTGGTACTTTGGTTTTCTGGCTTTCTGGTACTTTGTGAAAACTAGGGTTTCACTTTTTGGGAGATCTAGCCACTAAAAAGTTGTGTTGAGGATGCCAAAGTGACCATTGAGGAAGGGCACACTTATCTATATGGTTTTAGGGCTGAAATACTTCACCAACAAAAGACCTAATTTGCATGTACGAGAACAATGACATTTTTCACTTTCTCCTATGAAAGATACTCTCTTCAACTTAGCTCTGATACCATGTTAAGGTTTAATATATTATTAGAGTTCTTTGCATTTCAATAGATAACAATAGCATAAGATAGGATCACTGAGAAATACACAATCACAAGAGACACATCATTTATCCTGGGAAACCCTCATAGGGGAGAAAACCCATCAAAACTTCCTTATTATAGAAAGCCAATACAATGCCAAGATATAAATCAAACAAATACAGAAAGTCCTCTCCAAAGAATGTCTCTCTCTCTCTCTCTCTCTCTCTCTCTCTCTCTCTCTCTCTCTCTCTCTCTCTCTCTCTCTTCTCCAACTGCATCTCCAAAACTTGTCTCTCAATGAACAAGTGAGTGTGTCTAACTGAGGTGCTAGCCTCTTTATTTATACAACATTGGCATGTGTGGAGGTGTCTTTTCACTGGTAGGGCTGACTTCTCCTTCTGGGTGGTTATAACCACCTTTACTATATTCTGGGGCCTCTTTAATATATTATGGGGTCAACTTCTTCTTCTACCTATTACAATTATATTTTGACCAATCCGCAAAAGGGGATTTGTTCCTTTACAATAACTGACATGATCAATCTGCAATGGGGATTGATCCAATGAATAATATATCAATAATAACTAGAATACACTTTACAATTATATTATTTCAACACTCCCCCTTAACAAGAAGGGTATTATATAACAACATTAGGCAAGAGAGAGGACTACATCATCAACAACATCATGAGGACAACATCATCAATATCATCTTGGAACATTGACTAGCGTATCTATAAATCATCAAAAGTTTTCTCATCGACAACATCATCATTCTCAAAGGAATGCAATCATCATATGCATCAATATGGATTAGTATAAAACTAATACATCATCATCACAACACGAGGTTGGCTCATCATCAAAATAATGGACTGGCTTTATGTCACAACTATCAAGCTAGAAGCATAGTACTTGTCTTGCTTTACGTCACAACAATCAATATGGAAGCAAGATACTCGTCTTGCTTTACGTCACAACAATCAAGCAAGAAGCTAGATACTAGATTGGATTTACATCACAACTATCTGTTGGAGTTACTTCACACACACCTAGGATTTATTTTTCCTAAGGTTTTTACTTGTTTATTACTCATAATTAGTCATTATCCAGTCTCCTATATTTTAGGGGAGAATATTCCACCTACAGAATATTCTCTTTCAGTTCACACTTCATTTTGACTAGTTGAGTTGAGTTTAGATGTTGCATTGTTTTTGTCACCATGCAACATTGGGATCATCACCAACTCACTACTCTTTGTTCATTCAGTTAACTGAAGACTAGTTGACTAGTTAACTCAGCTAGGTGGAAAAACACCTCAGATATGTTTCCGAACACTTGTTGAAAACTTCCTTTTGACCATCAGTCTGGGGATGATAAGTTGTGATGAGATGCAATTGGGTGCCCTGTAGCTTGAACAGTTCTTGCCAAAAACTGCTTGTGAAAGTTGGGTCACGATCAGAAACAATAGAGTGTGGCACGCCATGAATCTTGAAGACCTGGTCCATGAAAATATGAGTCATCATGGATGCAGTAAATGGGTGTTGAAGAGTGCAGAAATGAGCATACTTGGAAAGGTGATCCACAACCACCATTATGAATGATTTATTTTCCGATTTGGGTAATCCAGTAATAAAGTCCATAGAGATATCCTTCCAAATAGCAGGTGGAATCGGAAGTGGTTGTAGTGTGCCCAGAGATTTTACTATTTCTCCCTTGTTGCGTTGACACACCTCACATTCAATGACAAAATTACGAATGTCCTGTTTCATACCATCCCAGAAAAAATAACGTTTGACCCTGTCATAGGTTTTGGTGAACCCAGAGTGCCCCACTGTGGGTGTAGCATGAATCTCATAAAGTACCATGGATTTAATCTTTGATTGTTTACTTAAATAAAAATGACCTTTGTATCAAAGCTCATCCTAGAGCCAAGAGTACCCTAGGGAAGCTGGAGCATTGGTCTGCAATTGCTGGATCAGATGTGAACTTTTGGGATCTTGTAGCCATTCCTGGTGAACAACTTGGAGCCAATATGGTATAGTGAAGGAAAGAGAAAAAAGGGATCCTTCTTCTTCATATTTTCGAGATAGTGCATCCGCCACCATATTGTCTTTTCCTTTCTTGTAAATGATATCATAATCATATCCAAAGAGCTTAGTCGCCCATTTTTGTTGCTCCAGGGAGGAAATGTGTTGTTCTAAAAAGTACTTGAGGCTTTGATGGTCTTTCTTAATTTGGAAACGTTTCCCCAGGAGATAAGGGAGCCACATATCAATGGCATGCAGAATAGCCAACATTTCCTTTTCATAGATGGGTTTGCCCAGATTCCTTTTAGATAGTTTCTTGCTGATGAAGGCCAAAGTTCAACCCTCTTGCATAAGGACAACACCGATTCCTTTCCCTGAGGCATCACATTCCAACACAAAGGTCTTTGTGAAATTATGAAGGGCCAGAACCAGAGTGGTGCACATGGCCATCTTCAAGGTTTGGAAAGCTTGAGTAGTGGCTGGAGTCCAAGTGAAAGATTTCTTTTTGAGGAGAGCAGTGAAAGGTGTTGCAATCTTTCCATAATTCTTAACAAACTTGCGATAATACCCTATTAAGCCTAGAAATCAACGCAAGATTTTGAGAGTATTTGGGTGCGGCCAACCTTGCATAGCTTCAATCTTTTTCGGATCCACCCTGATGCCATCCTTGCCAACCATATGACCCAAGTATTCTAATTCTAAGGCACCAAAAGCACATTTAGACTGTTTCAGGAAAAGTTGGTGCTAAGAGAGTAGATGGAGAACTCGATCCACATGAGTAACATGGTCTGTCTAGGTTTTTCTATAGATGAGGATATCATCAAAGAAAACTAAGACAAAATGACAGATAAAGGGACGGAAGACAAGATTCATGAGGCTTTGGAAGGTGGAGGGGGAATTACACAAGCCAAAGGGCATGACCAAAAACTCATAGTGGCCCTCATGAGTTCGAAAGGCCATCTTGGGAATGTCTTCCTCTTTCATACGTATCTGGTGATAGCCCGAGCGAAGATCAAGTTTAGTAAAGAATTGGGCGCTACTCAATTCATCCAGGAGGTCATCAATGACAAGAATGGGAAATTTGTCTTTAATGGTCAGTTTGTTGAGGGCACGGAAGTCAGGACACATTATCCAAGAACCTTCTTTCTTCAGGACCATGACTACAGGAGAAGAGTAACGACTCATACTAGGGCAGATAACACCTGCATTAAGGAGTTCCTGGACCATTTTCTCAATTTCATTTTTTTGTGAAAAGGTGTGGCAATATGGATGGATATTGGGAGGAAGGCTTCTGAGTACAAGGGGAATGGAATGATCATGAACACCACAGGAAGGATGGAGTCCTTAGGGAGTGAAAAATACCATTTTATATTTAGAAAGGAGGGCTTGGAGGTCTTGCGGCACTGAGGGTGTCTTTGTTGCTTGTATGGCATGGAGTTGGGCAATGACACTAGAATGACCTTTTTTTAGCACCTTTTCCATGCGATGGGAACTAATGACCTCAGGTGAACCAGCAGTGATGGCTTGGAATTTATATTGGTGGCCTTCCTGGTCGAATTTCATGGTTAATTCCTTAAAATCCATGAGAATGGGACCCAAAGTCCTTAGCCATTCTACACCCAACACAATGTCACAACCGCTCATGTCAATAGCAAACATATGGGATTTTATGTGGTAGTCACTGATTTGGAGACACACATTTTCACAGTGCCCTCCACATTTCATGGAACCACCATTGGAAATCATGATTTGGAAATTGTTGACGACATGGATGTAGCAATGAGTTTCTTGGGCAATGCGGCGATGAATAAAATTATGGGTTCTTCCACTATCAACTAGAATGATGACCTTCTGATGCTTGATGTAACCGATTAACTTGAGGGTTTGGGGGGAAGAGAAGCCAATGAGAGCATTGAGGGAAATGATCGGTTCCACTTCGGGAGGGTCTGAGGGAGGGGTTATGTCAGTGATTTCAGGTGACTCAGACACAAGGGGAGTTTCAACATCCTCTTCCAAAATATCCTCAGAGATGGCCATACAATGATTTTTTTCCTTACACTTGTGGCCCAGGAAATATTTGTCATCACAATTATAAAAAAGGCCTTTGAGTTGGCGATCATCAATTTCAACCCTAGTCAATTTTTGGATCTTTAATGGGGTGGAGGGAGTAGTGGGATTTATAGGTTTAGGGTGAAGGATAAAGGAGGGTTTACGGTTTTGAGAGGATACAACATGTTGTGCTTCTTTAGCTTTTTTAGTAGCCTCCACCCAACTCGAAGGTTGAGCCATGAGGACATGGGCTCGAATTTCATCCTTGAGACCATTGATAAAACACTCTCAAAAGAAAGCATTAGTCATGCCCTCTGTTCGAAAATCTAGGTGCTCAAAGGAAGCTATGAAGTCTTCTACTATTCCTGATTATTTCAAAATTTTCAAATGGCCCAAATGGTTAGTGTCAGTGTCAAAGCGTTCATAAAGCTCAGTCACAAATTGGGTCTAAGCAATATACCCTTGATGGGAAGTTTTTCTCCATTGCCACTATTGCCAACGTTCTTGATCTAGATGGAGATCACCATACTAGAGTTTGTCCAAGTTATCTGTAATGCCATATAAAGAGAAATAATGTTCCATTTGGGTTACCCAACCAGTGGGGTCTGAGCCATCAAATTTGGTCACATCCACCCGTGGAAGGCATAGGTCACATTGAAAGTGATGGTGCTGAAAGGTATGGGAATGGGAGGAATGTTCACCTTCAGTCTTTGGAGGTGCATCAAAGAAAGGGTCATCTATAGGGATCTTCGGTGTGGTGCAGAGTGATGCAAATATAGATTCAAGTTGGGTGGTCAGTTCTTGTTTGACTTCCTCCATTGAGGACTAGATGGTTGTATTTATGGTTGTATTGATGGATGTATCGATGGAGGATAAATTGGCACTGAGATGTTTCACTTATTTTTGGGTCTAGAGGAGACCAAATTGCAAGGTGTTGAAGTGAGCTTCCAGGCCTTGGCTATGGGTATGGGCCATGAGGATGGGTGAACTGAAAAGCGGTGGATGGGGTCAAAAATTTTGCCGAAAAATGATATGGATGAATGTGATAAGGGAAAAGAGATGAATCCAATGGAATAGATCTCAAATAATGGTGAAAGATATATTCTGTTCTGAAGAACACTGCAGTGATGAAATCCCCAAATGCTTAACCAGTAAGAAAAGTGTAGTGATTTGGCAACCCGAACACAGTTGCATAGCAATAGATCTTGTCTGTTTTAATTTGTTTATGTTTCTATCCTCTAAGGGTTAGGTATTCAAGGGTTCTACAGACAAGGATTTTCCCTGTGCTATAGCTCCTTGATATACGTGCGGGGTCCAACAATAGTACTTGGCCCAATATCTCAGGGCACTAACTAAGGAGGATAGACCGTACCCTTAGCTGTACTACCCAACTACCCAGGTACTAGAGAGTATCTTCCTGAGTGTTGTTTTTGGTGGCACTATAGCAGTCTGGCGACCGATCAGTTTATCTAAAGAGGGCTTCAGAAAATCTAAGCCAATTCGTACACAGTTGTTGTCTGATGCGCTACCACTCGAAGGGGTACCAACAGGGGTTACAAGGGTGGCCAAAAGATGTGCACTTAAGAACCACTTGTATTTCTTGCGTGTATGAATCCCTCAACCGTGGGTTTATGCATGTAACGACAGATCTTTGTGGCTTAAACACGTCAGAATACGTCTCTACCCTGGAAAAAAAATCCCACAATTTCTGCCAAGGAAAGTGCTCTGATACCACTTGTAATATACCATATATAAAAAGTATGCAGAACAAAAATAAAATGCTAGAAATGGTAGAATAACAGTAATATAACCAGGACAATATCCACAATAACACAGAAATGATATAAGAACAACAACAAAAATAGCACTTTGATTCAGAAAGAAATGTTCACGGGCCTCTTCGAGGGGGAAAGCTCCAATCAAGCAGCGCTTTGTTACAATAATCTCCAATATAGGGTTTTCATACCCTCGACCCTTATTAATACTAAATATGTTTATCAAGAGAAGCATCTAGAGGAAGATCCTTCTAGAAGAAAAAGCTTCTATTAGGTCTTCTTACATCCACCTTATTCTATTTTATTGAAAGGCCTTATTAATATTGACCTTTATTACATCCGAATATATTGCTCTACCTATGTGCGGGCTAGGACCCTAACAGATGAACACATATAAATTATAACCAATGAATTAACAGACTTGTATACATACCTCTGACGCTTTGCTAAACCTAGTTTTTGGTAATAAAAAGAGGAAGTCCAGTTCTCGAGTTGCACGCTTTCCTCCTTCGAACGTTCTAGAATTCACTTACGTGCATAATGAATTTTTTTACAATGGTTCTAGAGATTTTAAACAAGGAAGATCTTACCATGTCACATCATCCATTCAATTCAGGTTATGAGTGAAATTTCAATAAATCTATCGCTGAATATTTAGA
Organism: Picea engelmannii; assembly: GCA_009831015.1. Lineage (NCBI taxonomy): Eukaryota > Viridiplantae > Streptophyta > Pinopsida > Pinales > Pinaceae > Picea > Picea engelmannii. The sequence continues at coordinate 1,506,098 of ML780911.1, forward strand.
GAAGTTTGAACTTAAATTCATCGTGGGTTGATGACAGAGGTGCGGGCGGTAATGTGGTCGATCGGTGATTTCAAAATTTTGTTGTATAATTGACGCATGGGGTAGAAACTAATGCGATATCGGGCATTAACTAGTTCCTTAAATGTCCAAAATTCAATCATATCTAATACCACAAACGTCCCATCGTTTCTCTCTTTTAGTTGGTGGATCGGGGGTCAGGATTGTGCTGTGAACATTTTTTTGTTGATATCCTCTTGCAAAAGTGCCAACGCTGATCGAGATTATCGTATAGTGCTGACGTGACAACACCAACTTGGAGGTGTGACTAGGATCCAGGGAACCAAAAATGACTCGAGATGGAACTAGACCGTACAACCCTCTTACCTGGTAAAGACCCATGGATTTCGAGACCAATGACTTAATTCGTTTGAGTTAATCGGATTCGGGACTTTCTTTTAAGCCATTCGTTCTAAAACCAAATCCTAACACTCTGACGTCAAAAAGTGTCAAGGATCGACGATCGACGGTAAACCTACCCAAGTGCTCTTGGTTTGTCTCCCTCAAAAATGTCCTGATGTCGATAATGCATCAAGGATCAACATTCATTGGTCAGAGATAACTCTATCATGGTCGAAATGATTTGTTGTGATCCTTCTGGATTTTCTCTGATCCCGATAAAGTGCATCGAGCATCGGCTATCGACGATTTTTTTACATCATTTGTTAATGTTTGTCTTCTTCGTATTTTATCGATGCCAAAGGGTATTAGCTATCTCTCGAACCTCTATGTGAATAAATTACGCAAACAAAAATCGCCTTCTACCGATGTCGAAGAGGATCAACTCTCTGCAACTTTTTTTTTCTGTGTAGTTCCATTACTTACATGAATTCTTTCTGATGCCGAACCTGAGCGTGTTAGGTGCATTGTTTGGCTATTGATTCTTAATTCAGGTGTTAAGGTCTTTTAGTCATGAGGTTTCATAAGTTCAAACAAACCTAAATAGGTGATGGGAGTCATGAAAACAAACAAAGATAAAACATTTACTAAAATGAAATCAAGCCAGACAGTGCAGAAAACAAGTGGTACCCAAAAGGTGACAAAATTTGATAAGGATTTTTAGGGTTTTTTGAGTTCTCAACAAATGGCGACTTACTGGGCGAAAGAAGAATCTTTTTTCCTTCCTCAGGCTCAGTTGATGTAGAAGTTGGTTAAGAACTTAACTAGTTTTTTATCAGAGCCTCTTCTATCCACTTGTTTGAAATTCCCTGGTTGGTGAATCTGGGCTTGCATGTGGGCTTTAAACCTTTATGCCACCTTTGTTTCCTTTAACCATGACCCATTCCCTCTTTTGACAAGATTCTAGTAAAGCATTCACTAGCACCAAGCCTTTTACTTATCATAATTCACTTGATACGGTGTTGCTCTGCTACCAGTGAGTGTCCATAGCCTCGATGGAGTCACCATGATGTTAGAGACCTTGCTCCACTTCTAGTAAGCGTCCATAGCCCCGACGTAGTTATCTTCATACCCTCTCCTAGTTTTCACTCATTTGATAAAATTGATTTTATTTTGGCAGAATGCCCTGAGCAAGTGGGAGAGGAGGACGTCTGTTATTTGCAAAATGAGATGGTTAAGGTGAATTTTTGCTATCTATGTCTTGAGGTACATGTGGTCCTTTCCATCTTACCATATTTCCCTTTAGGTTTTACTGGACCACCAGGCAGACACTTCATCATTTTTACAAGGTTATTTATTTGCACAGGTTAGATACAAAACTCGTTCAAAACAACAACAATTCTCCCAATGTTTCTTGTGTTGTATGTAAGCATGAGTCAAGAACGAAGTTCATTATGCCGCATGAAATAAGGTCAACCAAATGTATTTTTGAACACAAACTTAAAAAGAGAATAAGTATTATAAAAATAAAAACAAAAATGAAGAACTTCGTAATCAGCCTACCTAAAAACAAAGTTTCATGAAAACACACACTTTTTTTTTAACAGAAATATTATTTTAGGGCTTGTCCATTCACCGGGAGGGCGTCAGGATCCCCCCTCAGATTTTGCAACTGATACGTGCCTACCCCAATTTTCTCAACTATCTAAAAAGGTCTGAGCCATAGATTCTAAAACTTTGAATGTTTTCCCTTCGGCTCATTCGCTTTGTCCCATTTCAAGACTAAGTCTCCTACTTCAAAATTCTTCTCTTTGGCATTATGCTTGTCAAATCACCTTTTAACTATCTGTTGATGAGCAATAAAATTTGATTTTTCTTTCTCCAATTCTTCTTCTAGTATGAGGAGGGTATCAATTCTTTGTTGTATAACCGACGAGTGTTGTCCTCTAGAATCCTAAGCAAGCTGAAGAGATGGAAGGTATATCTCGTTTGGAAGAATGGCTTCTTGTCCATATACTAGAAAGTATGGGGAATTCCCTATAGCTTCCTTGGGTGTTACTCTATCATCCCATAAGGCATTATGAAGTGAACTGTGCCAATTGCTCTGGTTGTCTGCAACCGTTTTATTTAATATCCTCACTAGGTTCTTATTGGTTGATTCTGCCACTCCATTTCCCTGTGGTTGGTAGTTTGCAAAGTATCTGATTATGATTCATTTGTCTAAATAAAAATCTATTAATAGGGTGGAATAAATGTAAGAAGCATTATCGAAAATAAGGATGGAATTCATACCAAACCTTGTGATCATTTGTTGTTCTGTGAATTGGATCACCACCTTTTCATTTATATGAGTTAGAGGGACCTCTGTCCATTTTGTGAAATAGTCTGTGGCAGTCAGTATGTATCTATGTTGTTTTTAAGAACTCTGTGTAATTTCCCCTATGATATATAACCCCTATTTCTCGAATGTCCTGGAGACGGCCACAGGTTGGAGTGGGATAGCTACTCTCTTTTCCCTCCTTGCACTTATTTGACAAGTTTTATAGTTCCTAGAATATGTGTGAGAATCCCTGAAAAGAGTAGGCCAATAATAGTTGTCCCTCAGTATTTTATGAGTGGTGGTATCACCTACGCAATGTCCACCTATAGGACCATCATGGAGCTCCTTCAAAACCTTCTATGTGTCTTCTTGTTCGAGACATCTTAAAATTACCCCATCATAATTAACGCAGAAGAGCACCGAATTTATGAGGCGATATTGTATTGATTTTAGTCCCATGGTGTAGGAGATAAGATAATTTCCCATACCAAGACTCCTGCCCTGGGGAGACGTATGAATATTCACTATTCCATAATGCCAATTCATTCTCCCACCCGTGGTCTTCATTTACTTGGTCTTGGGTTTCAGCTGACAATTTACATAATCCTTGTCCCTTAACCAGTTTGGAAAGTTTAATATCTAGATCAAATTCTTGGTCAATTGCCATCCAGTTCCCTCTTATTTCCCCCATCTCATGTTGAGTGAATAGGGATCAAACTGTAGGGTTACACACAATGAATTTCGTGTGGTTCTTTAGGATGTAATATCTGAAGTGTTTCACTGCCATGTATGCCGCATTATTTTGCTTATCTATAGCAGGGTAATTTAGTTCGACCCCTTGGATATTAGTGCTCATGAATGATACCGGGGAATCATTGTTGTCATCATCCTTATGAGTCAATACTGTAGCTAACGATTGGTCGGAGGAAAAAGTGTAGAGGAAACAATCTTTGCTAAAGTCATGACTTCACAACACTGGAGCTTGAGATGTTGTAGTCTTAATATTGTTGAAAGAACCTTTTTGTTCATCATCCCACTTAAATTCAACATCTCTAAGGATCATTTTTTGTAAGGGTTTGATAGTTTCAGCGAAATCGGGGGTGAACTTTCTCACAAAATTGATTTTGCCAAAGAAGGATTGCATAGCCTTTCTGTTCTAGGGTAATGGAAGCTAAGCTATCGCCCTAATTCATTCTAGATCTATGTGAATTCATGCTTGAGATATAATATGACCTAATAGTTTCCCTTCCTAGAAACCAAATATAGTTTTCTTATGGTTTAAAGATATATTGCATTTCCTACACATCTCAAAAATTTGGGTTAGGTGTCGGATTTTATCTTCTCTATTCTTTGAATACACAGTCACATCGTCCAAATAAGCTACTACACACTTGTTGATTAGTCCATGAAATTCTATGTCCATTGCCCTTTGGAAGGTTTCCTCTACATTTATTAACCCAAAGGGCATGTGTTTATAAGAAAGTTTCCACACTAGGTTCAGAAGGTAGTTTTCAAATGATCTTCCTCTAAAACTAGAATTTGGTTGTAACCTGAAAAACCATCCAACAAAGAAAAAACCTCAGAACTGAAGATGGCCTACAAGAGTTTTTCCATCAGTGGGACTAGGTAGTTGTCCTTTTTTGATGCTCTGTTGAGGTTCCTGAAATCCACACACAGATCGATCTCCCCATATTTTTTCCTAACAGGAACCAAATTTGCTACCCAAGTAGAGTGTCTAACCTGAAAGATAATTTTAGCATCTAGTAATGTTTTTAACTCCTGACACATGAGGGGTTCTAGACATGGGTGGTACTTCCGCAACTTCTATTGGAGTGGTTTTACCCTGGGTTTTAACGAGATTGTGTGTTGAATGATACAAGTATCATAATTTTTCATATCTCAGTAGGACCATGAAAAAACATCTTGATATTCTCTAAAAACTTTGAGATAGGCCTTTCATTCTTCTTTAGATATTGTCTTGCCGAGATTTATATTCTTAGGGTTCTCTAGGGTTCCTAGGTTAATATTTTCATACATGGGACAAGAACTCCCTATCTTTGTGTTCATTGACCCTTTAATATTTCACTTAAGTAAAAAATGTTTTCTAAATTTTATACCCCTTTCGGTATCGTGTGAGACCTCGGTTTGTCAGTCGATTGATTTTTTTTGAGTTTTTGTACATGGGGATTGGTTTCTACTAATTGTTCCTGAAATATTTCATCGTCGATAGCTAGATCTTTAAAATTATCCTGTTGGGTTAAAAATTTTATGATCTGTTCATCTCCTTCAAATACCTTCCAGTTAGAAATATTGTTGGGCACTGATGGTTTGTAAAGTATCTCCACAGTGAACCAGGAGGATTCACAGTCTTCTAAAGGGGATAGCCTTGAGGCAGTAGTGGCCAGGAAATCAACAAGAGTGTTCTTTGTTCCAGGGATTGATCTAATGTTGAAGGCTTCAAAATGTCCTACTAGTTTGTGCACTTCCTGTTGATAATTCCTCAGGTGGGGAGAGTTGCAGTGTATTGTTTTCCTTACTTGTCTAATGATCATTTCAGATTCTCTAAAAACCTTTAGTTCCTTAATGTTTAAGTCTATGGATTTATTTATTCCTTGTACTAAAGCATCTTTTTAACATCTCATACCAATCTTGACTAAGTAGAAATCCATAAGATTATGGGATATCTACTATAATGATGGCAATCACTTGAAAAAATTTCGGGTGAGTTTCCATCCTGATCATGACATCCTTGAGTTCTTCCATAACTTTCACCTGGGTTCTTTCTAGTTGTATCACATGTTTATCACTTTTGAGAGGGATTTTATTTAGTTTCTTGTATATAGAAAATGGAATAACATTAGAGGATGCCCCTGATTCAACCAAAAAATTGTGGAGGTTTATGTTGAAGACTTCAAATGTCAAGAGGAATGGTGGGACAAAAGGATTTCCCTTTTTATCTTCAAAGAAAGCATTCACAATTGGCTTACTCCTCATATCTGTGAGGTCTATATTTTTTCCTTCATCAACGCTTGTTATAGGAGTTTCTATAGACTTCAAATATTGTAACATAAAGTCCTTTTCTTGGGGAATTCTACACATGTCCATGACTGATATATTAGCCTTCAATTTTTTCAAATATTCTACTATGTTGTAGTCTAGCTTGGGCGATTCTCAGTTTTGGATGTTTATAGGATTTCTTTGGGAGCCAAAATATTATTTTTGGTGATTGGATGTTTGTTTTCTCCTCAAAGTGTGGGCCGCGGTAAGGTCATTTGAGACTGGGTGACCCCTACTTCGCACTTGCACAACCATGACCTTTGCGGGTGGTTCTTGAACATCAAATAGATAATCAAAAGACATTGGTAGGTCAGGGTCCCATATGAGCATGGTTGTTTCTTCCAATGGATCAACATCTTCCTGATCAACAACATTCATAGTGGAGTCACTTGATTGTTCAGTAAAGGAAACCTCGTCTAGAAATCGGTTGGCCATCAAATTCATGGCATGCACCCATTGTGGGAAATCTCTTTCAGAATGTTTCTCTTAGTGATAGCTACAGAAAGAGTCAGATGCTACATTTCCCAGATCAATTTTTAAGTTGGTTGGGGGAGGTTCAATTGCTTTGAATGGTGGATTTATTTAAAAAAAGGGTTTATTGGGCCTCTGACCTTGGTTTCCTTCCCCTGCACTTTTTTTCAAGTCTATGATTTTGTTTGACAACTTCTTTACCATGTGTTGTAGGTATTCTATGTTTCCACTACATTTTCCAGGACCTGTTCCTTTTGTTTCCCTGGGAGTTTAGTCAATAAGAGCCTTCTTTACATCCTTTCATTTGGAATTCTATATTTTTGGATTCCTCAAAATTCTCAGCTAAGTTTGTTTTGGAATACCTCTTTGCAAACATAGAAATGGAAGGGTTGGCACAGGGGTAGACCAAGGGTTCAATGCTCAAGAGTACACCAACAAAACCCTAACTACCAGCCCTTTCAGCAACACCTGCAAAGCAGATGAAGTCTCACCTGAGTTAGAGGAAGGGGTGTTTGCAAGACTCAGGTGTCTGCAACCTTAGCGGGGACACAGATATGTGATTATACACCTTAGTAGAGCACCTAGCACCATTAGTTCCTCAAGATACATTCAATAACCACTTCACTTATAAGACAGACATTCACAACATCCACACTAACCCAAGCACTTAGAAACAATAAAATAGATCAAATCCTAGTATATCAACACTAAGCATCTTCATACATATCAGATCTAACATTCATACACATCTAAGAACACAAATCCTAAGTAGATATACCTAAATATATCAAAGCACTTAGCAGAAGAAGGAATAAACACATTGAACCAAAGCACAAAGCATCACACACAGATTTACGTGGTCCACCCCCACCCTAGGGCTACGTCCACCAACTCTTCTTCTTTATTATCTTGGTCAAGTAGTTACAACACAGAGCCTCAACAATCCTTACTCCGCACCGGATAGAAGATCTGTGCAACTCGCTAGATCCTTCTTCCTTGTGCTTTAGCACAAAGACTTTAACAACCTCCTATAACCACTTGCACTTAGCTCTGCAAGCCTCTTACAATCACGCATAGAGAAATTACAATCCACATCTGATCACACATATCTAATTACTAGCACTAAGCCATCAGGCATCCTTACATTGCCTAAGTATCTATTTATATATTACAAAAGTGGGCCTAAGCATGGGTAAACCCACAAGCTAACATCCCATTCCCATTACATTAACCCAAAACCCTAAAAGAGGTCCAAAGTGGATCAAGATCCCACGATCTCTACTTCGCCTGGTGCTCCATATTTGATAGGGTGTCGAAGTCCAAAATGGTCAATTATGACCAAGTGTTCCTCAAAACTTGGTCAAGGGCCAACAAGCCCCCAACACTCACCTGTGACTCATCCCGAGTCACTCCGGTCTGACCAATTTTTCTTCGAATTCCTCAAGCTTGGCTTGAGCTGCTTCGACTTGCCACCTTGCTACTACCTCTTGCTCAACGAACTCCTGGATGAGTGCCTTGTTCATCGGCCCTTCTAGGTGCGGTTGTGTCGTGTTCACAATTTTTTCAAGTTCTACTCCTTGGATTTCAACTTCAGTGAATAGTTGGCATGCCTTTTCTTGCAATGGCTGAAGCCATTGAGAGACATTCATTACTTTACACTGAATCATGTGAATCTATTGTTGGGTTGTGCATTGCTCTGGAAACCTTTTCATTCTCTCTATGGGTGATAGGGCCTTCAGCTGTACCTATAGCTTTTCAGCGTCATACTTAGCCTCTTGGAGCTGTGACTCCAATTGATGCATTTCTGGGTTCTCAATAAGGTTCTCGTAGATCTATGCACTTCTACTACTTAACTATTTGCATTCCTCAATGAGTGCTTTAATTGTTTCCATGATGCTCTGGGCAGTTATTTCTCACTGGTCGCACACTGCTTGTGGGGTTCATGGTATGGTCTGAAGCTCTAAGTCCATGACTCTTTGTTGAGGTTTCTGAATAGCTTTAGTAAGCTTCATCACTTGGCATTCTATGGGGTCCTCTTCCTTCTGTTCTAAGCCGGTCATAGAGAGAAATGCTCTGTGGACTTCTTCTTCAATCCCAATCTGCTTTGTGAGCAGTTTCTCTTTCTCTTTTTGGATCTTCACTTTGTCTTCTTCAAATTTCGCTTGGAGAGTGTCCTTCTCTTGTTGCACGGCTAGTATTTCTTGATGATTTCCTCATGTGATTTCTTTAAGGCCTGGGTGGCCTGCGCTATTTATTCCTGTGCTTTCTGAAGGCGTACTTCAACTGTGTCAGCAATCTTGCAGAGTTGAACTGGTGCATTTCCTTCTTCTCTTGTTCCTTCTGGTAGGGGCACAGAGGAGACTACGCGACTAGACTGGAGAGCTTGTTTTACTTCGTGGAGCTCGATCTCGACTCTATGGTACATTGTGTTTTGATTAGCTTCCTACTTTTTTGTTATCTATTCTATGGCTTCATTCATAGTTGCGATGAGAAAACTGAAGTCATCTGGAGTGAGCATGGTCTTCAACTTAGTCATGGGTGTTGCTGATTTATTTCGGGAGGAAGGTTCCGGAGGTGAACCCTTCCTTTTCTTTATGTTTTCTACTTTGTCTCCTGGCCTCTATTCGACTTCCTCTAAGTCTTCACCATTACCGCCTTGCTCTAGTGTAATGGATGCAGTTCTTACAGATCTTTTTTCTACATCCTAAATTTCCTCCTCCTTCTTTGTCTGCTTTGTTTTCTTTGTCTTACTGGGTCCAGGTGTATTCTGCGCAACTTATGGGCTGTCAATGTCAGACACTTCTGCAAGGTTGACTGGAATAAGAAGGTCCGCTGACTATTCCTTGGTGATTTTCTCCAGGTCTTCTGTCAACTTATAATACGACTGAAGTTGTTCCTTGTTCTCATCAGCATGTGTTGTAATAGAAATAAAATGGCGGTGTGCACTGAACTTTATCAAAGGTCAAAACCTGTGTAAATTATTCGGGGTCACGTGCGGCTCAGACTGAATTAAGAGATTCAATTGGGTGTAGTAGGTGTGAAATACGTCATTGGATTTCCACTACTTGTTCATGTCATTTGAGTACCACAAGGTACTGAAATTCACCGCCAGTGGGTCAAAAGGGTCAATGTTAGGGAAGGTTGCACCTTCCGGTAGTTCCCATGCAACAAAAAATATAAGTATCAAAAGAAAGCTAAAATGAAATTCATGCCCCTGATCTTGGGCTTCTTTGCAATCAATCTCTAGTTAATTCACCAGGTACTTCACCCAGTTCATATGTACTCCCTCTGCGCACTTTCCTGCGAGGTCGACTACAAATCCGATACTTGCATGGGTTGATTCTTGCGTACCAACTTCCCTGTAATCAGTTGACAGAAAAGGTGCACTATGCCACTTTCAATGGAATTTACCTTGTAGCCTCGTGCTCCTTTATCAACATCACCATAGGCTTCTTTTATTTTCTGAGCAAGAGCGTGGTCCGCGGTCTTTCCAGGATAGTACTCATGGGGATCAAGGCCTTGCATGCTAAGCCTGGTGATTCAGTTGATCAATGATGGATCAACTATTATACGACAATTCAACCATAAGTATCCTCCATGGTAACTTGCCAGTAGCAGCTTCACACAAGCATTCACCTCCTGGTGTCTACCAAAGTGCAGTATCTTCATAATGTTGAGAAAAATGGACTGTGCGACGTTCATCATCCATTGTTGAGGGACGATATTTGAATTCTTTCCCTTGGTTCTGGTTAGGTACTTGCATGGGGAAAGTGTGCTGTAGATTTTCAATCCCCCAGGTTGAAGTCACTAAACTTCAACGTTGTGATATTTTCATGATCTACGTGGACTATGCATACCCCTTTCGGTAGGTACGTAGTGACTAGAGTGTACTCAAAGTCTCTAGGCACACTATCTCTGTTGATCACACCACTCAGAGGTGGTATGTAAGCAGGTAGGATGGATGGGACCAACTTCACGTTGGCCATATCATCTTTATGTTTGGTTCTTATTTTTGCACCGGCGTAGGATGTTCCTGCTCGAGCAATCGACGAGGAGGCTTGTACTCCTCTCATTGATGATGCTTGTAAACCTGTAGACAATCCTTGTTCCAACATGACTCTTTCGGCTCTGAGGCTAGCAAGTACCTCTCTTACAGATTCTTCAGTTGCGCTAAATTCGTCGGACATATAATCTTAGGATCAATATCTTGGGTTCTCACAGTAATGTAGGCACTATAGTAAGGTAGAGAGTAAGGGAAAAGTAATCACTATTCAAAATTCAAGTAATCTGCAGGCTCAAATTCACTATTTAGAAAAAGTGTCTTTCGTGCATGGCACGATGGATTAGGTAAGTAACTCTGTAACGGATCATTTACAATGGATATGGGGCTTCCTTAACTCTGGTTCTATCCATTATGGAATGGTCTAACGGTCTGGTGATGAGCTATCAATGCTTTTTGATCCGTTCAGAGCGGCAGTCGAATGTACATATCAGCCTCCAATGACTATATTGTTTTTCCATGGCGAAGTGACCCATGTCATTGTTCTATTATCCCGGCGAAGCTCAAATTTTGCAAAGTTTATTTTGGAGAGGTTCCCTCTGGGACCCTCTGTAGCTTGTCGATCTGAACTCTCTTTTTACTTAGCTTTCTAGTCTTTTTCCCTATGAGCTTCGTCTTGGTAGTTCTTTTCTCGTTTTGGTTCTTATTTTCCTTGGGCATAGTCACTTCGCATTGCTGAGGTTCTTTCCCAAGACTCATGAGAACTACTTCGTCTGTATCTGATACAAATAATCCAATATTCTGTGAGTCCCCTAACTCCTTGACAACTAGGCTTCTAGTTTTAATTAGCTTTGATTTATTCTCATGTTCCTCAATCAACTGTGTGATCCTTCTGGTCATGAAATCTTTTAGCTCTTGTAATACCTTTTTGTTAGTATATTTAGACACTTAGGAGTTAGTAAGATCTACTTGGTCTATTGTGTCATTAGGTAAAAGTGTGTTTTCTTGTGTGTTTCTTTAGTATGCATTAGTATGCATTTGTAGTTAGGAAATCTGATGGTCACGATATGTTCCTGACATAGAGTGATCTGACAGTTCATACACTCCTCAATCTTAACGACCATTGATCCATGGCTTAGCTCCTGATTGGTCCATGATCTCTATTTAAAGAGCATGGAGGGTCATTTGTTGATGATCTATTGTGAGAAACTCTCTTGTAAAATCTCTTTGTAATCTTTTTCTTTTCATTAATAAACTGCTCCAAGTGGCCGCGTTGGCTGGGGCCGTGGATGTTTCCCAGTAGGGGTTTTACCATGTGAAAACATCGGTGTGTTGATCTTTGATCTGGTTATGTGAGTGGTTATTGAAGTTGTTCATCCTCTGTTGGAATACATGTGTTGTCGAACATGGTATCATAGCCTGTTTGAAGACCCGCTCCTTTTGTAGATCGAGATCGTGAAGCCGAGTTGCCTCATATCCACTTTTTGTCATTTCCATTCATTTCTCGGCTGAGAGGACTATTCCATTGCATCTAGAGTGCTCGTTTTAGTCAAGAACACTTTTCATTTCACTCGAAAAGGTTTCTGTTTTCCCAAGATACGACCATTGCAGTCAGATCCGAAGATCTGTGTATGCTCTTTGCCCCGCCCCCTATTCGATATCGGCAAATCAGAAATAGATAGGAAAAGGTGCATCATCCGGGTAAGCTAACTGAGATCTAACCCTTGTTTTCATCGAGAAGCTAAATTTTTTTCTTTTGTGAATTTTTTTTTTTTTTAGCACGCTCTCCAAGGTCGTCTTCAACAACAACAACAACAACACCCCCAATCCTCCTTCTGAACATTACAATATGTTTTGCTAGATCATTTGGTTAAAATTTGCCTTATTAAGTAAGAGGTCTTGAGTTCGAGTCTCTCTTTTCTTACCTTTTTTGAAAAAGTTCATGCTAAAATTGTAAAGTGTATTTCACTTCAAGTATAAAAGTGAATCACTATAAGTAGCTTTAATATTTTATTTTAGAGTTATTTATTTTGCATGCAATTTTTTTGTTATAAAGTAACTTCATTGTAAAAGTGATCCCCACTTCTCTTTATAAAAGTGGGTCGCTTCATAAAGCAACTTACATAATCACGTGGTCATTTGGTTACCGATTGTGCCTTTTTTAAAAATGGCATAACTCTAACATCAGAAGTCCATTTTTAGTGCCATTTTTTTTAAACCACATAACTTTTCGAGCTCTTTCCATCTAGATCTTCAGTTTTAGTTTTTAAAATCCACATTATCTGCATATTTAATATGGCTTCTACAAGTATTTTCTTTCTTACCAGCAACAACTACTTCCAATGGAAATATCATATGGAAGATTTATTAAGAAGTAAAGGCTTGTACCAGATTACCTTGGGAAAGGAAAAAGCACCCACTAATGCTGATAAGAAAGACAAGTGGGATAATAGGAATGACGAAGCATGTGGACTAATCAAAATTTCCATCTCTCCTGATTTAAGCTACCACCTTTAAGATATTGATGACCCCAAAGAAGCTTGGAACATGATTGAATCTGTGTTTGGTAAACTCAATATTATTCGAGCACAACAGTTAGAAAATCAAATAGTGACCTTGAGTTCAAATGGTTTTTCTTGCCTTGGAGACTTTCTATCTAGGGTTAAAACACTCAGAATTTTATGTGAAGAATATAAGATAAAGATGGAGGATGAGTGTTGCATCTATCTTATTCTTTCTAAGATAGATAGTGCATATTTTGTGTTTGTATCTACCTTTTATACCATGAGAGAGGCTCTAGGGGAGGAAGCTTGTGAAAAACCCACTCTTGAGTCCTTTTGTGTTTCTTTGATTCGATAGGAAGATAAGCTTGTACAATTTGGAGTGATCAACATTGCAAGTCCCTCCAACAAAGACTTAGTTGCCCAGCAAAAAGATAACATCCTAGCTACAACAACAAACAACATAAGGGTCCCAAACCTGCTCAAACAACTTTAGCTCCTACTAGTGACAAAGGAGAAAAATATAAAAGTAAGAATACTAACAGACATTGCAAATTTTGTGATAAATATGGTCATGATGAGTCCAAATGTTTCAAGAAGATGGCAGCTTTAGAAGCAACGATGAAAAAGAACAACATCAGTATTGATTCTACTTCTTCTTCTCACAGACATGCACTTTTTGCTTCTGGTTTCTCGTTCAATTCAAATTCTACTACTAATTCTTCTTCTGATGAGTGGCTTATTGATTCAAGAGCATCTTATCATATGGCTAAGGATAAAGACATATTTTCTGCTCTAAATGAATGTAACACTAAGAAAATATTTGTTGGTGATGATAGATCTCTTAGTGTTGTAGGATCTGGAATAGTTCAAGTAGATAATGGTCATTTCAATGATGTATTATGTGTTCCAAGTCTTTCTTGTAACCTTTTATCAATATATCAAATCACTCATTCTGGTGAAGGTAAAACTGTCGAGTTTTCACCTCATCAAGTTGTAATCAAGGATCTAAAATATCCTAAGCATGTTCTTGCAACTAGAATTGTTGATGATATTACCAGGTTGTACAAGTTTTACAACTTTGGGTCATCAACTTTTTTATCGATTTTTGTTGCTCATAGCGATGACTTGAGCAAACTTTGGCATGAGTGGTTTGGTCATCTAAACTATCGCTCATTGCATCAACTATGTAATCAATATATGGTGACTGGTCTTCCTCTTGTTTGATGCAAAGATGGTGTTTTTTCCAGTTGTGTTCTCGACAAACATTATTGGGACAGTTTTGAAAAATGTGCCTCTTGGCATGCCTCGGGTCCTTTGCATCTTGTTCACAGTGATTTGTGTGGTCCACTTTATTCTCCTTCTTTTTCTGGGTGCAAGTATTTCTTAACTTTCATTGATGACTTTTAAAGACGTACTTGGGTTTACTTATTAAAACTCAAGAGTGAAGTTTTTGACAAGTTTTTGGCCTACAAGGCCCTTGTAGAAAAAGAAATATGGACATCAAATTCAAAGGTTAAGAACAGATAATGGAGGAAAATATGTGAACAATAATTTTACAAGCTACCGCACTAGATAGGGAATCCAAATGCAACACATTGTTTCATATACACCACAACAAAATGGTGTTGCTGAGAGAAATAACTACACATTAAAATAAATGGATAATTGTATGATCCAATCTAAGGGATTAAGTCTAAAGTATTCAGCGGAAGCCATCAACTGTGAAAATTACATAGTAAATCACACTCCCACAAAGGCTCTTAAAAATATAACATCGGAAGAAGCTTGGACTAAAATAAAACCAGATGTAGCTCACTTCTGTGTATTTGGCAGTATAGCATGGGCTCACATTCCTGATGAGAAAAGGAAAGCATTGCATACTAAAAGTGAGAAGTGTATATTTGTTGGTTATTTTGAAAATGTCAAAGGTTACAAACTTCTTCAGTCACATTGTAATGAAATTATTATTAGAAGAGATGTTAAATTTGATGAAAATCTCTTGGCCTGTGAGCCTAATTCGATGATTTTGACTTCTTTGGCCTACAAGCCATCTTCGACATTTGTGCCTTATTATGATCTGGTTTCTTCTTCAGATGATGACAGTGAGGATGAAAATCCACCTCCGCCTGCTCACCCTCCTCTAGATGAGTCCTTTGAACCTGAACCAACACCATCTCCACTGCTTCCTAAATGGGTCCGTTCAACACGAGAAGCAGCTGGTGATATTGTCAGTGATACTTCAGATCAATGTCGGACACGTTCACAGTTCCAGCAAGCCTCTTCTATTTTGGCTCAAGTTTCAGAAACTCATGATCCAAAGACATTTGTAGAAGCTTCAGGTCATCTAGATTGGGATACAACAATGAATGAAGAGTATCGTTCTTTAATGGAAAACGATACTTGGGATCTTCTACCTCTTCCAAAAGGAAGAAAACTTTTAGATGCAAATGGGTATACAAAACTAAGTATGCATTAGATGGAAGTGTTGAAAGACACAAGGCTCGGTTAGTTGCCAAAGGATTTTCCCAAGTTGAAGGAATTGACTATAATGAAACCTTTTCCCATGTAGCAAAAATTAATTCCATCCACCTTGTTCTTTCCCTTGCTGCCTAACATAAATGGGAGGTCCATCAGATGGATGTTAAATCTGCCTTCTTGCACGAAGATTTAGCTATGTCCAGAATGACTCTAGCCTTGTTTGTTGCCTCAAGAAATCTCTTTATGGTATCAATCAATCTCCCCGAGCTTGGTATGCCAAAATGGATAGATTTCTTATTACCACTAGATTCTCTAGATGGAATTCTGATCCTAATGTCTATACCAAGAAAGTAGGAAGCCATATCATAATCCTTGTCCTTTATGTTGATGACCTTATCCTTACTAGTAGAGACTCAAAACTTTTAAACCATGTGAAAACCAACCTTAAGAAGAAATTTGAAATGACAGACTTAGGCTTTTTTCACTATTTCCTTGGCCTCCAAGTTTTGCAAACCAAGAAGGAATTTTTCTTTCTCAGTCTAATTATGCTTGTGACCTTCTTCGTCGCTTTCACATGGACGATTGTAAACCAACCCCTTCTCCCTTCTAGTTTGTAGTCAAGATTTCTGCCACTTGTACTTCTCTTGAAGTTGATGCCACCCTGTACCGTCAATTAGTTGGTAGCCTCTTATACTTGACTCATACATGTTCTCATCTTTCCTTTGTTGTTGGTCTTGTTGCCCGATATATGAAAATACCCCATGAAATTCATTGGAAAATAGTTAAAAGGATACTTTGCTATGTTTGTGGTACATTTCAGTTCGGGATACATTACAGTTCAGGGGGGACTCATTTATTGGTTGGTTTCACTGATTCAGATTGGGTTGGTGACCCTGATGATTAGAAGTCTACTACAGGTTATGTTTTCAGCCTTGGTTCAAGCCCTGTCACTTGGGCTTGTAAGAAACAACAGGCTATTGCACTTTCTTCAGCAGAAGCGGAGTACCGAGTAATGGTAAATGCAAGTTAGGAAGCCCTGTGGCTTCGACAAATTCTTTCAGAGTTTGGATTCCAACACCAACATTCAACTAGCCTTTGGTGTGACAATCAGAGTGCCATCAAGCTTGCCAAACACCCAGTTCAACATCAACGTAGAAAACACATCGAGATACACATGCACTTCATCAGAAAGATCATTCATGATCAAGTTATTGAAGTGCTATTTTTCCCTACATAAGATCAAGTTGCAGACATTTTCACAAAGTCTCTTATAGAAGCGAAGTTTTATGAACTTTGATCTACGTTAGAAGTTCAGGAAGTTGTAATTAAGGGGGGATAGGCTCTAATGCCTCCTTCCTTCTCCTATTGTTTCACTATTGTAAATCCTTCAATCCTATCCCAAGTTTTTCTTAAGGGGGGATGTTAGGATATTTAGACACTTAGGAGTTAGTAAGATCTACTTGGTGTATTGTGTCCTTAGGTAAAAGTGTGTTTTTTAGTGTGTTCCTTTAGTATGCATTAGTATGCATTTTTAGTTAGGAAATCTGACAGTCACGATATGTTCCCGACATAGAGTGATATGGTGGTTCATACTCTCCTCGATCTTAATGGCCATTGATATGTGGCTTAACACCCGATTGGTCCATGATCTCTATTTAAAGAGCATGGAGGCTCATTTGTCGATGATCGATTGTGATAAAATATCTTGTAAAATCTCTCTGTAATATTTTTCTTTTCATTAATAAACTACTCCAAGCGGACGTGTTGGTTGGGGTCATGGATGTTTCCCCGTAGGGGTTTTACCACGTGAAAACATTGGAATACCTGTGTTGTCAAACACTTTTATTCTTCCTTCTTTTTGGCTTGATGTCTCTCAATCCAAGGTTTTCCAAGTAACATAGTGAATGGGGCACTATCTTCAATAAATTTAATAATCTCAAAATCTTCTTCAGTCGAAGTTCCATTGACTGTCATAGGTATCTGAGCGAGTTTTCCACATAACATCACAATTTTTCCTCCAACTAGTCCTATTCCTCCTAGTGAAGGAATCATAGCAGGCTTCCCTATAACTTCCCAGGTTCTTTCTGGCATAATGTTCTCTTGTGTTACTTCATCAAGAATACAGTCAATGTCGAAGTCCCCTAGTCTTGCTTTGACTTGTTCCTTTTCTTTGAAGATCTTTGGTAATCAGACATCTTTATCTTTTATCAGTGTTTCTTTCATCTATATCAATTCTTTCTCGGATTCCTTCTGAGGTTCTGTTATTTCTGGGGCTGTCCTAGGGTTTTCTTCATGCAGATTCATTCTTTCAAACTTAGTAATCATTCTAGGGCAATCCAATACTTCATGATCCAAAGCTTTGCAATAGAGACAACTGGGTTTTCCACTAGGGCATTCCTTAGCTAGATGGCCTGGGTTTTTGCAACTATAACATAGGGTTAGTCCTCTCTTTCTTTTAAATGATCCCCAACTTCATTTGTACTGTGCATCAAGATCATGGTAACTAGCCTGCAAAAAATTCTTTCTAGGATACTGCATCCATTTGTTAGTCCAAACATTCTTTCTATGCATAGGTATAACATATCTATCAGATCTATTCATATCAAGATTTCTTTCATGTATTAATGCCCTAGGTTTTAAGCTAGGACAGAATCTATCAAAAATACCTAGATCCATACTTTAGAAACACAAATTTCCACTTATCTTACTTCTACAGAGCATAAAGCTTTCAGATCTAAGAACTTTTAACTATTCTTACCTTTATTAGAGAACGGGGATTATAGATCTTACCTCTTCTCTGAAGGTCTGACCTCTTTCTTTCAGAAAATTCCACTTTTACTTTTCTTAGAGCACATAGCATTCAGATCTTGCTTCTTTTCTTCAGATCTGATCTTCCTTTATTCAGGTAGAGATTCCTTTTGCAGAAAGTTTCTTCTTCTTTAATTCCCAACAATCACAGTTTCAGTCCTGGCAACAGAACCATTTGCTGGCACAGGGGCAGACCGAGGGTTCAATGCTCAAGAGCACATTAACAAAACCCTAACTACCGGCCCTTTCGGCAACACCTGCGAAGTAGATTAAGTCTCACCTGAGGTAGAGGTAGTGGTGGTTGCAATACTCAGGTGTCTGCAACCTTAGCTGGGACATAGATCTATAATTATACAACTTACTAGAGCACCTAGCATCGTTAGTTCCTCAAGATACATTCAATAACCACTTCGCTTATGAGACATATCTTCACAACATCCACACTAACCCAAGCACTTAGCAACAATAAAATAGATCAAATCCTAGTATATCAGCACTAAGCATCTTCATACATATCATATCTAACATTAATACACATCTAAGAGCACAAAGCATAAGTAGATCTACCTAAATATATCAAAGCACTTAGAAGAAGAAGGAATAAACACATTGAACCAAAGCACAAAGCATCACAAACATATTTACGTGGTTCATCCCCACCCTTGGGCTATGTCCACCAACTCTTCTTCTTTATTATCATTGTCAAGCAGTTACAACACAGAGCCTCAACAATCCTTACTCCGCACAGGACAGAAGATCCGCACAGCTCGCTAGATCCTTCTTCCTTGCACTTCAACACAAATCCTTTCACAACCTCCTATAACCACTTTCACTTAGCTCTGCAAGCCTCTTACAATAACTCACAGAGAAATTACAATCCACATCTGATCACACAGATCTAATTACTAGCACTAAGCCATCAGACATCCTTACATCACCTAAGTATCTATTTATATATTACAAAAGTGGGCCTAAGTGTGGGTAAACCCATGGGACGACATCCTTTTCCCATTACATTAACCCAAAACCCTAAAAGAGGTCCAAAGTGGACCAAGATCCCGCGATCTCTTCTTCGCCTAGTGCTCCATATTTGATAGGGTGTCGAAGTCCAAAACGGTCAATTATGACCAAGTGTTCCTCAAAACTTGGTCAAGAGCCAACATGAAGCAGGAAGAGCATTAGCGTACACTTCAATTTGCAACTACTGGGTGGGTTTAGCTTCGTGTTGAAATTTGTTCAGGATAGTGGTGAATCATTGATTGAAGTCTTTAAACTTTTCCATTGAACTCATGGTGGTGGTGAACAACTCAGCCATCAAATATCAGGTAGTGGTTTCTTCTAGAAATTTATCTAAAAAATCCTTTTGAAACTTCCTCAAACTCATTATGGACCCTACAGGAAAGTTAAAATACCACGTGGAGGCTGAATTCTCAAAAGTATGGGGGGAAATCCTACATACTACGTATTCATGTTGGACATTCATCAGTGTAATAGCTAGTATGAATTTTTCGATATGGTCTTTAGGAAATCCTGAGGTTTCAGGGTCAAATTTAGGGAGTAACTTTTCTGGATGTCGGGGAAGGCTATGTACTCGTCTGTGGATGGCCAGAGCATTTCTAGCCAACCAAGGTTGATTATTATGAGGTGGGTTTCCCCTTTCTTCATTATGATCATTGTTATATTCCATGTCATCCGAATCTGACACTAAGCATTCTGAGTTAAACCCTTATTCATCAAAAATATCATCAGGCTCAGAGAAGTTACCGGATGGTGTTTTGGGGATTATATTAAGGGGATGTTTGATTTTGATGAGGGAGAAATCTATCAGGTCTTCTACTGTGTGAAGAAAAAATTGGTCAGGGGTTTTGACCACTGGTCTGCTTACTTGTTTTCTATGAGGAAGTAACGAAGCTAAGGGTTGTGCTCCAATTTGTTGGGCATAATCTCTTGTGATTCTTCTAAACTGGTTCAACTCCTTGTGGGGAAGAGCGTAAGTTATTTTAGGAAATAAATGTTCTTCCTCTTGCTGTGGTGACTTACTCATTTCAAGAGTACTCAGTGTGTGTGGGATGTCTTGAGAATGACATTCCATGCATGTTGGTTGTTTTGAATCTACATGATGTGTGAAATATTACATCATAAATATCATCAACCATTCATTCTTCAGGCCCTCCTTCTAGTGCCAATTCTGTTGAGGGGTCCTAAATCCATTTAAGTGAATAGTAGGAACCAAAATCACCATGGATTCCCAATTAGACTCTACAACGTTTGATAGTGGAATGGTTCTCCAGATCTTGTGATCCATCCAAATAATTGATGGGCTTTATGTAGTGATTTACAAGATATCTTCTTATGAAAAATCCTTCATCAGTTTGAATGTTCTCTTTTTTGTATTTTCTCTTATAGGTGGGTCTGATAAAAGATAGGTGCTGGTATAAACCATCCCGGTAACAAGAAAGGGGAATACTTAACTATTGAAGAAGGATGAGCTCAGGATAGCGTTCGTGCTCAAGCATGCAGACAAATATTTTCACACCTACGACAAGCCTAGTACTAATATATCAACTTGTTTGTATTTCAATTATTGATTGAGATACAATTATTGAAAGAAAACACACATGCAATAAAATGATGGCCAAAAAATTAGTTTCCTTAGCTACAATCACTAATCACACATTAACACACTAGTTTTCTTTCCATCATTAGAGATAAGAACTATAAAAAATATTGAATCAGCTAACTTATCAATAGATTCAAAAAATCTTACTCATTACAACATCCATTCATGAGATAAAATCAGAAGTATTTCCTCCTTATGATCCAATCACACATGCCTTTGATGAAAAACATAAACTTGTCTCCGGGCCTAAACATGACTTGTCAATTAAGGTAGTTCTGAAATAGTTCTTTACAATTCCAAAAATAAGGGTCTTTGAAAAAACCATCAACCCTTTCTAACAGGCCGATCATCTTATTTATAACAAATTATTAACTAAAAATAACTATCAAAAGCGAAATCTAAGTAAAAAAAAACAACGCCACATGGCGCTTTCATATCTTAGTCTTATAAGAGTCATCAAATGATTTCACTTGAGTGGATGACTCTTCTCATACTTTGACCATTTGACGAAGATTTCCTTGCATGTTTTGGCATATGGTAATCTATGTTGGTCCATTGGGGCCCAAAGGATCTCCATTATCTCCACTGCTTGTGCCCGATACTTGACTACTTTAACACTTAACTGTTGTAACATTTTCCGAGCCTTGATCGCGTGATCCATGAATTGTTGTACTTGACTTGGTGTCATGTTTTCCACCTTTGCTATCTCCACAATCCATGATGAGTCTTGTTCTGCATGTAGTTTGACTATGTCATGCAAATCAACAAAGTCCTCAGGTGCACCAAATTCTGGGAGACCAATGTCTCTCATCGCCTGATTGATCTTGGTCCAACTTCTTTCACAATCGACCCATTTCTATTGGATCTCTTGATGAGGTTATTGGGCCATCTTCACCTAGTATTCGGTTGAATTCCTTATACGGTAGATGTTGTTGTCCCTTAGCACCCGAATACCATTCTCTTCGACGTCTCGACCCTTTTGAACCACGCTAATGTAATCAATTCTTTCCACCTCTTGGTGGGCCTTTTCATACCATATTTCCATGTATTTGCACATTGCTAGCACCATAAGGGTGTCTTTCTAGAATTCATCTATCCCTACAGTGAAAAGGTGCCACTCACTCATGAATTTGTTGTAGGAATCTTGGAATTCACTTCTCAAAAATATCGTAGCCTGTGTGGATTCATGATAGTATTTCTCCAAATGGCGCAGATGATCCAACTCCTTTAGTGAAGTGGCCAAATCCTCTTCATATTTCCTTGCTCTATCCAAGGTGGCATTTTTTATTTCCATCCCTACACCGATAAGCTTAAACATCTAGGCATGCTCCGTTTTAATCAATTTCTCCTCTGTGGCGATGAGGATGGAACTTTCCAAAGTAAGCCTCCTCTTCTTAGTGGTTCTCTTCATGATGGATTTCCTCTTTCGGTCATAAGAGATGGCTTGTATATCGGAGACCTCATCCAAAGGTTCGAGGATTGGTTTCTCTCCCCAAGTAAAATTGTTTCCTAGGCTCCCAATGATGTATATATGTTCAAGAATGGGTTCTTGAACCTCTCATGCATGTACCAAAGGCTTGGTGTCTAGTTGTTGCTCATCGGGGGGTAAATTACTAGACAAAATTGATGAAACAGGGGAAGGCTTGGTACTTACTTAGTAATCGACTGTCGAGATGTCGATTTCCTGTTGTGGAATTTCTTCCCCTTGTTCGCATGATCTTAGCTCATCTCTCGAGTTGTCCATTCAGATTATCGGTGTGTCGAGTGGCTCAACATCCAAGGAAGTTTCTACCTTGTGCTCATTCTATGGACTGCTCTGACTTGGAGCATCGAGACCTGAGGTGGATGCCTTCTCAGGTTTTGTTTCCTCTGTTATTTTCACTAGAGTGACCAGGGACACTTTTGAACTCTCTGCATCATCGTAGATGAATATTAGATCGAACAGGGGATTTGGTGTACTTTCTCTCCCTAATTTCCTCTCTATCTCAGGCTGAGATGAATCTTCCCCTAGTGATCCAAACTTTGGTGTTGAATATTTAGGGTTATCTAACCCAGTGGTTTCTTCAATTTGTATTAGCTCTGGGTCAGTTGGTCATACCCGACTTTCAATTGGGTTGTCAGCAGGAACCTGTGTCATCTCTATGAGATCTGGGTCCTTCTGCAACTGATCAATGACTCTTTGTGCCTATGCAATTAGGATAAATCCTCTTGTCTCTACCTTTGGTGTCAAGAAAAATCCCCTTCTCTCCACCTCTATTGTCTCTACTACTCTGATTTATTCCCTAGCTCCAAAGGCCTCTTGAGTTGACTGCTCTATTGTTTCCACCTATTCATACACACTCATGGCCTTGAACCTAGTCATGTTTGGGTTGGCCATCCTTTGCACCACCTCATCCCAGTCTTGGGAGTTCTCTTTGAAGACTTCATTCTTAAATTTATCGTGAGCATATGACCAGTAGGATGATACTTGTGATGCATGTTTGAGGACCGGGCCTTTAGGATCATGCTTGCAGAATCGGTCTATAGGGATCCTAAATTCAACTTGGCTCAACCCTTCTTGTTTGGCTTGAGTAGTATCCTTTACCAGATATAACCCCACATGGAAATCGTAGTGTATGAAGGCTCGTTTCTTGTCTTTGACCAATGTGGCATTATAGCCCTGCAATATGGTCTGATAATAGATTTCTCCCACGAAGAGTCGGTCTGGGACATGATATGGCAGGAGATGTGGTGCTCCCGTGGCCCCAAACACCCTGATGTAGGTTGAGCACTTGTCCAAGTACCAATGGCCTACCTTGGCTATCATTTTCTTGGTTGCCACCGATAGCCTTGGGAATTCCTTCTTAAAAAGAATAAAATAAATGTGGGCGATGAATTCATCGCAAATGAGTGCGTAATATTTCTTGTAGCTATTCTCCCATAGCACAATGAAGTAGATGTGGAATGGGAGCTCTGCAACATTTCATCTTAGATTCATGTTGACGAAGAAATTCATTGTGCACATGACATCAAGAATATATGAGGCCATGTATAAAGTTGGCGCATCTTCTTCCTTTGGATACTGAGCCTGTTTTATAAAGGTGCTCAACTGTTTTGAGATTATCATTCCATAGTTGAAGTTGCTCCCGATGATCGCCACTATGTACACCAAAAGAATCCATGCTTCTGAAAACTTGGAGCAATCCTTTTCTCCATATAGCCTGCAGATGAGAGCCATCAAATATATGTATGGATCTCTCATGTTGATTGTCCCATACCATCCATTTCTCCAATTGGTGAATTTCTTGTCTTGTGTCCACCATGAAGCCATCAACCGGTTGGTGTCATGGAATTAATAAAAATTCACCACAAAGTCTGGTGTCCCTGAGGTTGTAGTATTTTTGGACCTCTGTCGAGAGGAAAAATCCTATGCATCCACCATTCTCATTGTTGATCAATAACTTATGCCCATCTGTATGGTCAATGAGCCACTTCAGGAACTCTATGCAAGGGAAAATGGGGGGTTCTTCTTGCCACCATGTGTAGGGAACACTTGGTCATCGAGCACCCTTATGTTTGGGTCGTTGTGTGGGATATACTCCAGGAATTATTCTTTGCTAATCATGTTGAAGAGATCCCCTCAATATGGGAGCACTACCTTGGATCTAGTGCTTGTCTCTGTATCACCAAAGGTCAGGGGATGGACAAAAAATTTCTTTGTTTTTGTTATGATGACAGGTTCCACCCTAGGGGCATATTTCAATTGCCTCGTGGTCCCTAGAGAAGAACCTTCTCTTATCTCTAGTTATTTCAACTTTGTGCTTTCAGTGAGCGTCTGGTGGTTGGATTTCTTGGTGGAATTGTTCCTAAAACTTGAGCATATTTTGGAGCCTTTGTAAGAAACTAGAAGAACACATATAAAATATAACCAACGAATTGACAAAATTGGATACATACCTTTGAAGATTTGTTAAAACTAGTTTTTGGTAATAAAAAGGGGAAGTCCAGTTCTCGACTTACTCACTTTTATCCTTCGGATGTTTTGGAATTCACTTACACGCAGAATGAATTTATTCACAATGGTTCTAGATATTTTAAACAGAGAATATATTACTGTGTCACATCAGCCATTCAATTTGGGTATGAGTGAAATTTCAATAAATATGCCACCGAATATTTAGAGGAGTTTGAACTAAAATTCATTGTGGGTTGATGGTGGAGGTGCAGGTGGTAATGTGGTCTATCATCGATTTCAAAATGTTGTTGTCTAATCGGCGCACAGGGTAGAAGCTAATGCGGGATCAAGCATTAACTAGTTCCTTAAATGTCCAAAATTTGATCATATCTAATGCCACAAATGTCCCATCATTTCTCTCTTTCAGTTGGTGGATCGGGGGTCAGGATTGTGCTATGAACAGTTTTTCGTTGATATCCTCCTGCAAAATTTTCGACACTAATTGATATTACCATACAGTGCTAACGTGACAAAGCTGACTTGGAGGTGTGACTAGGACCTAGGGAACCAAAAATGACTCACGATGGAACTAGACCATATGACCCTCTTACCTAGTAAAGACACGTGGCGTTTGAGACCAGTGACTTAATTCATTCGTGTTAATCAGAGTCGAGACTTTACTTTAATCCATTCATTCTAAAACCAAATCCTAACTTTCCAACACCGAAAAGTGTCAAGGATCGATGATCAACAGTAAACCTACCCAAGTCCTCTTAGTTCAGCTCCCTCGAAAAAGTCTCGATGTCGATCAATGTTGGAACAGGGGAATACCCAGGGTTCAACGCTACAACAACGCACCAACAAAACCCTAAATACTGGCCCTTTCGGCAACACCTGCGAAGTAGATAAAGTCTCACTAGAGGTAGAGGCATGGGTGGTTGTAGGACTCAGGTGTCTGCAACCTTAGCTGGAACACAGATCAGTGATCATAATACTTAATAGGGAACTTAGCATCGATAGTTCATCATTATTTAACCAATATCTACTTCACAGATAAAATAGAGCATTGCAACATTCACCCAGATCTAATGTATCTAAGCACTTAGCATAAAGAAATAGATTAGATCTAGCAGATTCGAGCACTAAGAAAGTTCACATAGGTCATATCTAGCATCCAGGGTCATCATAAGCACAAAGAAAAAATAGATCTATCTATCTATATCAAAGCACTTAGCAAGTAAAGACATAAACACATCAGAAAATCACACGGAGAAAAATAACACAATATTTACATGGTTCACCCCAACCCTGGGGCTACGTCCACCAACTCTTCTTCTTTATTATCTTCAATCATTCATCTACATGCACAGAGCCACAAAAAACCTACTTCGCATAGGACAAGAGATCTGCGTGCACCTTGCCAGATCCCCCTTCCCTGAGCTAGGTCTAGCACAAAGCCTTTCACAGTCTGTTACAACCACTTGCACTTAGCTCTACAAGTTTCTCACAATATGCACAGAGCATGTACAAACGATACTTGCACTTAGCACTTAGATTATCAGTCATGCTACTTATGTCACATAGATACTTTTTTATACTATACAAAATAGGCCTAAACATGGGTAAACCCATGGGCCAACATCCCATACCCGTTACATAATCCCAAATCCAAAAAAGAAACCAAAAAGGGGTTGAGATCCCATGATATCTACTTCATCTTGTGCTTTGTATTTGACAGGCTGCCGAAGTCCCAAAATAGGTCAAACTTGACCAAGGATATCCCAAAACATGGTCAAGGGCCAACAAGCCCCCAACACTCACCTGTGACTCATCCCGAGTCACTTTGGTTTGACTAGTTCTGCTTTGAATGCCTCGATCTTGGCTCGAGCTGCTTCGATTTGCTGTTGTGCTACGGTCTCTTGTTCAATGAACTCTTGGATGAATACATCATTGATAGGTCCCTCTAGATGTTGTTCAGCTGTAGTGACAACCTGCTCAAGCTCTGCTCCTTGGCCTTCTACCTCTGTAAACAATTTATAGGCCTTATCTTGTATAGGTTGGAGCCTCTGAGTTACTTCCATAACTTTTCTCTAGATAGTGTGGATCTGTTGTTGTGCAGTGCATTTCTCTTGGGAGCGCTTCATTCTTTCCACAACTAACAGGGGCTTCAGTTGTTCCTGTATCTTTTCCACTTGATACTTCACCTCTTGGAGTTGCGACTCCAGTGCCTTCAATTTTGGGTTCTCCGTGAGTTTTTCATAGGTTTGGGCACTGTGATCAGCGAGTTTCTTACATTCCAGGGTAAGAGCCTTTATCCTTTCAACTACGCTCCAGGAGATTGCTTCTCTTTGGTCTCTTACATCTTGTGGGGTCTTAGGTATAGTGTGTAGCTCCAAATATACTATGCATTGTTGTAGTTGTTGGATGGATTCTATGAGATGGTTCACCTGCTATGTAACTCGGTCTTCTGCCTTGATTTCTAAGACTGTCACAGAGTGAAGGGATATGTTGACCACTTATTTTACTTCGATTTTCTTCATGAGCAACTGTTGCTTTTCTTGTTGTAGTTGTTTTTTTTCTTCATCAAACTTTGCTTGGAGAGCAAACTTTTCCTGTTATGAAGCATTGTGTTTCTCTATGAGTACTCCTTGTACTTGTGTCAAAACTTGGGTGGATTTCTCTGTTTCCTCCTTTTCTCATCGAAGCTGAGCTTCGATTGTATTTTTTAGGTGGTGGAGTTGAGTTGGCTCATCTCCCAATTCTAGTTCTCCCGGTGTAGTGGAGACTGAACGACTGGACTGTAGGGCCTGTTGTACCCCTTAGAGTTCAGTCTCAATTCGATCATACATCTCATCTTGCTTTGCTTCTTGTTTCTCTGCTATTTCCAGTGAAGCATCTTGTAGGGATGCTATGAGGAAGTCGAAGTCATCGGAGGTGAGGACAGTCTGTATCTTGGTCATGGTGGCCTTCAATTTCTTCCGGGAGGAAGGTTTCAGAGGCAAACCTTTCCTCTTATTCAGGGGATTGACCTCATCTCCTTTCTTCTGTTTGACTTCTTTTTCATCTAACTCTTCACCATCACCTCCTTGTTTTGGTGATATGGAAGAATTCTTCACGGATGCACTGTCTAATCCTTGGACCTCTTTGGTCTTCTTTGTCCTGCTGGGTCTACGTGTATCCTATGTTGTTTCTGGGTTGTCGATGTTGGATATCTATGTTGGGTCTGCTAGAATAACGAGGTATGCCAACTATTCCTTAATGATCTCCTCCAAGTCCTCCTTTTTCATCTTATAGTAAGATTGAAGTTGTTTCTTGTCTTCATCGGCGCGCGCTGTGATGTAAATAAAATGTCGATCTACATTGAACTTCATCAAAGGCCTGAACCTGTGTAGAGTGTTCGGAGTCATGAGAGGCTCGGACTGTATGGATATCTTCAACTGGTTGTAGTAGGTATGAAAAGCAACATTTGACTGCAACTGTTTATTCATATCGCTTGAATACCATAGTGTACTGAAATTCATGACTAGCGGTTCAAATGGCTCAATGTTCGGGAAGGTCGCACCTTATAGCATCTCCAAACCAATAAAAACTATAAGGATCAAGAGCCAGATTAAATGAAATTCATATCCTTGATCCCATGCTTCTCTGCATTCGAGTTCCAACTGGTTCACCAGGTACTTTTCCCAGTTTATCTAAAGGCCTTCCACGCACTTCCTTGCAAGGTTGACTACAAAACCGGTGACTTGGGTAGGTCGGTTCTTTCTTACTAACTTCCCAACAATCAACTGATAGGAAAGGTGAATTGTGAGAATTATGGATAGAATCTACCTTGTATCCTTGCGTTCCCTTCTCAACATCGTTGTAAGTGTCCTTAATATTATGTGCTAGAGCGTGATTCATGGATTTTCCTGGGTAAAACTCTTGTGGATCAGGGCCTTGCATATTGAAGCCTGTGACCTGATTGATCAATGTCGGATCAACTGTTATATAGTGGTTTAGCCAAAAATAGCTACCATGGTAACAAGAAAGTAACATCTTGACACAAGCATTGACTTCCTACTGTCTACCAAAGTGGGGAATCTTCATGACGTTCAACAGGGTGGACTACGCAAGGTTCATAGTCCACAACTGGGGGATTATATTTGAATTATTCCCCTTATTTCTGGTCAGGTACTTATGTGGGGCAAGCATGTTATAGACTTTGTGATCTTTGAGGTTGAAGTAACTAAACTTCAACATTGCAATCTTATCTTGGTCTGCTCGAACTGCGCGTATCCCCTTCGGGAGGTTTGTCGTAACCAAGGTGTATTCAAAATCTCTAGGCATTTTGTCTCAATTTACTGCACCGCTTAGAGGTGGAATATAGGCGGCTAATATAGTCAAGATCAATTTGACATTCACTATATCATCCCAGTGCTTGGTTCGCTTTTCATCTGATGGTCGGGATGGTCCAGCTCCATGAGTAGTGGACGGAGAGGCTGGAAATCCTCTCGTCGATGATGCTTGTACACCTGTATACATCAACATGAAACTTTTAGTCATGAGGTCAATCATAACCTCTTCAATAACTTTCTCTGTAGTGCTCAACTCGTCCAACATACACACTCGGGGTTAACAATCTCAGGTTCGGGGATTAAATTAGATACTGCAATAGAATAGACAACAAGAGTGCGATGATCATTGTATAAAATCAACTTAGTCTGCGGGCTCAAACTCTCAGTTGGAAAAAGTGTTCTCGGTGCATGGCGCGACAGGATAAATAGATAAATTAGAAATGGGTCTCTTGCAATGGGTATGAAGCCTTAATTAACTATTTTTTGTCCATTATGGCATAGTCCCAATGGTTGGATGGTGAGTTGTCTGTCCATAAATGTCTTTATACCCATTCTAAGCATTGGTCTAATGGTTATAATGTCCCCAACAGCTATATTGCTTTGCCATGACGAAGTTCCATGTGTTGTTGTTTTGATATCTCGACGAAGCTCCAATTTTGCAATTTTTCCTTCTGCGAGGTTCCCTCTAGAACCTTTTGCAACTTGTCGATCTTAGCTCTCTTATTAATTAGATTTCTAGCCTTCTTCCCAGTGAGCTTCATCTCGGTATGCCTTTTTACGTTCTGATTCTTATATTCTTTTGGAATAGTTACTTCATGATGTTGAGATTCTTTTCTAAGATTCGAGGGTGATCCTTCTTCTTTATTTGGAATAGGTACTTCAATATTCTGTGGGTCTTCTAGTGTTCTTTAAACTTTGACATATGTGTCTCTAGTGTTGAATAGCTTCGATCTATTCTTTTATTTTTCAATCAAGTGTGTGATCCTTCTAGTCATGAATTCTTTTAACTCTTTCTTCTTCTGCTCTAAAACTTCTTCTTCTTCTTTCCTTCTGGCCTGATCTCTTTCAATCCAAGGTTTTCCTAGTAGCATGGTAAATGGGGCATTGTTCTCAATAAATTTAATAATCTCAAAATCTTCCTCGATTGAAGTTCCATTGGCATTCATAGGTATCCGGGTGAGCTTTCCACATAGGTTTATCAACTTCCCTTTGGATGGTCCTATTCCTCCTAATGAAGGAATCATAGTAGGCTTTCCTAAAAGTTCCCAAGTTCTTTCTATCATAGTATCCACCTGTGTTTCCTCATCTAGAACACAGTCAATGTCGAAGTATCCTATTCTTGCTTCAATGCATTCTTTTTCTTTGAAGATCTCTGATAATATGACATGTCGGTGGTCATTCAAGGTTTCTTTCATATGTAGAAATAATTTTTCTGATTCTTTCTGGGGTTCTGTCACAATCTTAGTTTCTAGATCTGCCTCAGGGTTTTCTTGTCTCATGTTCATTTCTTCAAGCTTAGAAATCATTCTAGGACAATCCAATACTTCATGGTCCATATCTTTGCAACAAAGACAATTGGGTCTTCTCCCAGGGAATTCGTTAGAAATATGTCCCAGTTTTCTACAACTATAAGAGAGGGTTAATCCTCTCTTTATTTTAAATGATCCCCAACCTTTCCTGCACTGTGCGCTAGGATCACGGTATCTAACCTGCAAACATTTCTTTCTAGGATCCTACATACACTTGTTATTCCAAACATTCTTTCTATGCATAGGTATAACATATTTTTCACTATTCTTATCAGATCTACTCATATCAAATCTTCTTTCATCTAATAATACCCTAGTTTTCAAGATAGGATAGAATCCATCAAACATACCTACATCCATACTGTTGAAACAAAAATTTCCACTTATCTTACTTCTACAGAGCACAAAGCTTTTAGATCTATAACTTTTCAATATTCTTACCTTTATCAGAGACATAGCTTTCAGATCTTACCTCTTTTAATCAAAAAGTCTCACTTTTACCTTTCTCAGAGCACAAAGCTTTCAGATCTTACCTCTTTTAATAAAAAAGTCTCAATTTTACCTTTATTAGAGCACAAAGCTTTCAGATCTTACCTATTTTAATAAAAAAGTCTCACTTTTACCTTTCTCAAAGCACAAATCTTTCATATCTTACCTCCTTTCTTTAGATCGAACTTATTTTCCTTAGCACAGAGCTTGTCAAACTAAGTAGAGTACTGTGCACTAGATAAATAGATCTACGCACAGAGTTTTCACAATTTTAGGTTGGATCCTTGCACAAAGATTCTTCTTCCTCAGTTCCCAACAATCATAGTTTCAGTCCCGGCAACATAACCATTTGTTGGCACAGGGGCATACCCAGGGTTCAATGCTACAACATCGCACCAGCAAAACCCTAACTACCAGCCCTTTCAACAATACCTATAAAGAAGATGAAGTCTCGCCTGAGGTAGAGGCAGGGGTGGTTGTAAGACTCAGGTGTCTGCAACCATTGTTGGGACACAAATCTGTGATTATAATACTTAATATAGCACTTAGCACTGTCAGTTCATCATTATTTAACCAATATCTACTTCGCAGATAAAACAGAGCATCACAACATTCACCCAGATCTAATGTATCTAAGCACTTAGCATAAATAAATAGATTAGATCTAGCATATTCTAGCACTCAGCAAGTTCACATAGGTTAGATATAGCATCCAGGATCATCATAATCACAAATAACAAACATATCTATCTATCTATATCAAAGCACTTAGCAAGTAAAGACATAAAAACATTATAACATTGCACAGAGAATAATAACACGGTATTTATGTGGTTCGCCCCCACCCTGGGGCTACATCCAACAACTCTTCTTGTTTATTAGCTTCAATCATTCATCTACATGCACATAGCCACAAAAAAACTACTCCTAATAGGACATGAGATCTGCGCGCACCTCGCCATATCCTCCTTCCCTAAGCTAGGTCTATCACAAAGCCTTTCATAGTCTATTACAACCACTTGCACTTAGCTCTACAAGTTTCTCACAATATGCACAGAGAATCTACAAACCATACTTTTACTTATCACTTAGCTTATCGGCCATGATACTTATGTCACCTAGATACTTATTTATACTTTACAAAATATGCCTAAACATGGGTAAACCCATGGGATGACATACCATACTCGCTACATAATCCTAAATCCCAAAAAAGACCCAAAAAGGGGCCGAGATCCCACAATCTCTGCTTTGTCTTGCACTCCATCTTCGATAGTCTGTTGAAGTCCAAAAATAGGTCAAAATTGACCAAGGATCTCCCAAAACTTGTTCAAGGGCCAACAATAACGCATCAGGGATCGGTGGTCGGAGATAAATCTATCGCGGTAGAAATGATTTGTTGTGATCCTTCTGGATTTTTCTTGATCCCAATAAAGCATGTCGAGCATCGACTATCAATGATTGTCTTACATCCTTTGTTAACGTCTGTCTTCTTCATATTTTACCAATGCCGAAGGGGATCGACTATCTCTCTAACCTTTATGTGAATAACTTACACAAACCAAAACCTCCTTCTGTTGATGCTAATGAGGATTGATGCTCGATGACTATTTTTTTCTATGTGGTTCCTTTACTTACTTGAATTATTTTCGACGTCGAACTTGAGCGCGTTAGGTGCAGTGTTTGGTTGTCGATTCTTAATTCAGGTGTTAAGGTATTTTAGTCATGAGGTTTCATAAGTTCAAACAAGACTGAATAGGTGATGGGAGTCATGTAAACAAAAAAACATAAAACAGTTCCTAAAATGAAATCGAGTCGGACAGCGCAAAAAACAAGTGGTACCCAAAAAGTGACAAAATTTGATAAGGATTTTTAGGGTGTGTTGAGTGCTCAACAAAACCCTTGCATTACATCTTTCCCCTCCATGGATAAACCATTCATCTTGTGAATTTCATCCACATGGATGGGGTAGGCCTTACACAACCATAAAGAATCATTGTCCACTCATCTAATGAAGAAATTTGTGTATCGTGCAACATCTTCGATAGTTCCAAACACAGGAAAGTCACGCAAGTTCATCAGAGTAGAGTCCTGCAGGGGTAGGTAGGAGAATTTACAATACCATTATAATTTTTTGGTCAGTAAGGCCATGCAATCCATGAATGTGTGAATTTCCATCTAAGGATACAGTGAGGCATCTATGAAGTTAATGTCAAGCAGTCAAGTTTTCTTGAATTTTTTGTGGATATCACCCATAACTTTCACCCGTGGATCAATGAATTCTACTAGAAAAATGACCTTTGGGAGGGCTCCTCGAGTTTTAGTTTGAACCATAATAGTAGATATATGTTGGTAAACAAATAAAAATAGTGCATGGGGGCACTAGTGCAGGATCACAGAATGCTCGAGGGGCTCCAAAGTGAAAAATTCAAATAACAAACTAGAAGGAAATGAATTGAGTGGGAGGAAACCACAAGTTTTTAGAGAGGAATGAGGAAGGTGATATAGGATGCACATGTAAATGACATAAATATGTAAATCATTTATCTTAAGGAGACATTAACAAAAAGAATAGTTATGTCCCCGAGGTGTAGGGCAGTCAGTGATGGAGTGTGTTGTTAAGGAACTTTGTGATGTTAAAGTCACCGGTTCGAAACTTGCGAGGACACAAAATCCAACCATGATAAGGGTTGGTGTGGCTCAGCCCAGGTGCGATACCCATGTGATTTTAACATCTTATATGCTACTGAGTCACATATTTTCAGCCATGGGTTAGTCCCGTAGGTCACAGACAAACTAGAAAACAAAAAAACAAACAACGAGAATGGTTATTAATCATGACAATATCTATTTGAGGATTTGGGAAATAAATGGCACAATTAGCAACACAATAGTGGGACATATAGACGAACATAAAATTAATTAATGTACCATAAATCAACCGAAAAGGTACTGATAGTTGTTGGGAATTAAATGAATTTCACTAGAAATGACAGAACGATGACCAAAATAGTACCAAAGACATTTACAAAACAAGGTGACAAGAGCATGGAAAAGATTTCAAAATTGAAGGTACAAAATACCAAAATATTTGACGCAAACCTCCTCGACCACAAATATGTCATCTGGGATAAAAAAACTAACAATGACAACTAGAATCTAGGACAAAGGACAGTTGGACAAGTCACCATTTTATTTACGAAATGGGGAAAACAAATAATAATAAATCGTACCTACTTTATTCATTCCCCGTGACATGAGTGGTGTGAAAATTCTTCTTATTGAGAATAAATGTAGGTCTTTAGTTGTGCATAGTTCACCCATCATGGACAAAGAATTCCATTTAGTTGTGTCATTTTGATAGCTCGATATTCTTGACTTTCTGCAACTATGAAGGGTCCAATCCAATGCATTTGCAATTTCCCTAGAACCTTTTGATACTTACTATCGTACAACAAAACTTGATCACCTTGCAAAAAATACTTGGTCTTAATATTCATGTCATGCCAAGACTTTTGTCTAGATCCTTTTCTAGAGTCTGATAAAAATATGCCAGAAATCGAGCTTTGCCCAATGCCAATAAATCTGTGATACGTTCCACAACTGATTCATCATCTATCATATGAGTTACTTGTGCAATATATAAGTTTGGGGTGATCAATTTAGTTGGGACAAATGCGTCTCTTCCATAAACCAGTTGGAACAGAGTATACTTATGCAGTTTCTTTGTAGCAGTCTTGTAATCCCACAATACAATTGGAGCTCTCTCATCCCATTCATCCTTGATTGTGCAACATTCCTTGGTTAACCCTCTCTCCATAATCTTCTTAAAGGATTCGACTGTAACGTTTTCTTCGGGATGACATGAAATACTTTTTTGATGTTGAATTAGTAAATCAAGGGTGAGAGTGGCTATAGTTGTGGTGATGAAATGTGCACCCTAATCAATATTCAGACTCCGAAGGAAGCCAAACTAAGTGAGAATGATCTAAAAAATAAACTTGATCAATGCATATCTAGATCAATCTTGGACAGGTTCTTCTTGAGCCCAGTGGGTGAGATAGTCGGTAGCAGTGATGATATACCTTTCTTTTGAGTGCTTGGCTGGTGGATTCATCAATCCTATGAAGTTCCTACCTATTAGGTAAGGGCGTTGTTGGGACTAAGATTTGATCAATTTTATGACAGTTATTAGACACTTTTGCCAAATGTACATATGTGTTTTTCGTGTTTTGGAGAAGATTTTTGAATAATTTTGTGCCAAAATAGTATGATCTACACCAGGTATGTATGATTCATGTTTAATGTTAATATTGAGTATAATTCATCACGATTTTATGTTTCCAAGGATCTAATTCACTTTTTTTGTTGTTATAGGGCAAAAACGCATCATGTTTCTGCTTCTGACACTTAGTTCGACACTCCTTCCAGTACTTGATCTAGTACCCGGTCCGACACTTCGTCCAGCACTGTGTCTTGCACAAAAATGGTCGACGATTTGGTGGTTATGGTATTGGCAGCCAGTGGTGGGAGAATAAGGAACATGGGTTCTTCTCATGCTTTCCCCCTCTAGCTACTGAACCCTTGACAACTCAGTTTAAGTTGTTAAGCAGAGCGATTATTGGCTCGCTCTATTTCGGCAGTTAAGGCACCATTAATGTAATTTGCCGATTTTAGAAGTGGTTCGGCCCTCTTGTGTCAACCACTTGGTTTTTAAATATTATAAATACCACCATGGTGGTCAGATAGAAGTTAAGCAGTAGAAGAACCAGTGTATTGGAGACAAACACGATTTTACTCTGTTTTGCCATTTTTCATTGTCAAATTATATAGAAACTGTGTTTTTGAGTTTTAATGGTGAAATTGATTTGTTGGGTTCATGGTGTGCCTTTAGGAAGTGACCACGACTTGCTGGGGGGACCACCAACAGTCTGGTAACTGTTCTTTAGGTTGTTCATGCATTTTATAGTTTAAATGCCTCTTTTTATTTCTGTACATATTTGTTGATGTAGTTTAATCATTTTAACTCTCTTTTGCAGGTTAGTATGAAGGCTTGTATTAGTATGCGTTGATCTTGTAGTTAGGAACAAATTTGTGAATTCATAGACTAACCCCTTGTGCAATTAGATATTAGATTGTGTTTTATTTATGCTTTTAGAATTAAATTTAAAACGGAGTTTGAAATAGAATAGAACATAGTTTTATTGCATGTCTTCTTTAACAAGGATTTGATGGATGGATAGGATTAGTTTCAATTTTTAATTATAGATTGCTTATTCCATTTTTATATAGATCTTTCTTAACTAGTTGTTAGTTATTGTATTCGTTAGTTTACTTTTTATACGTCATAATTTAATTCCTATTTTTAAGCACTTTCTTTCTTGCACTTTGAATTGTTAAGATAGATATAACATAGGTTCATTTTATGTACTTTATTTCCTAGAATTAGATTGCAATTAAAATTCTTAGTTAATGATTGAATTTAATTATAAATTTTTCCTACATACCATAGAAATACAATTAAAATCTTGTTATATTGTTGATGGTTAATAATTCCATGAATATGCAGGGTAATTAACATTGTTTTCGTAATGGCTAAATTCTCATTGGATTGTTTAATCCATACCTTTCACTTTTCTATTGAGATTAGTGTAGAGCTTATATTGCTTGAATTATCCTTTGTTGTCAAGTGCCATCGAGATATTATAAGACACCGGAGACATTCACACATCCACCGCCACTATATTTGAGTTTTCATAGGTTAAAAGATAGTTTCTTGCTTTCATAGATCAAAAGATAGTTTCTCTCTTTTGTAGATCAGAAGATATAGTTTCTTTCTTTCGTAGATCAGAAGTTAGTTTTATTACTATTGTAGGATAGATAGTCTTTTGCTTTGGTAGATTAAAGAGAAGTTTTCTTACCATAGATGAAAGGTTAGATGTTAGTCCTTCTTGCTTTCAATTAAATAGATTTCCTTTTATGAATTAGAAATAGTTTTGAAGTTTG
Source organism: Picea engelmannii (assembly GCA_009831015.1). NCBI lineage: Eukaryota > Viridiplantae > Streptophyta > Pinopsida > Pinales > Pinaceae > Picea > Picea engelmannii. Next base: position 1,543,044 of record ML780911.1, read on the forward strand.
AATTAAGAATATAGTTCACTTGTCTCTTAGGTTAGATAGTTGTTCAATGAGAAGTCTTAATTATTTTACTTGCAGTAGAATTTATCTTAGGGTAGTTAGATGTTCACTTGCTTTAGTAAGTTACTTGCTTACTTGTCTATTCTTGCTTTGATAATATAGTTTCTTGTTTATTTACTTGCTTTCATAGGGTAGTTTCTCATTGAATTTGGGTAGGCAAGTTAAAGTAGTTTTCTTTTGTTATTTGCTTATTGTTATGCTTAAAATAGTTTGCTTTGCGTACTTCTTATTGTTGAACTAGTTTGCTTCAAATAGGGTTTTCACTTGTTTTCACTTGTTTTCTTAGAACTATCCATTGATCCTTGGTCCAAAAGTACTTAGGTTACATAGTTTCAAGTTTCTTAGTAGGGTTTGCTCATTAGATAGGTTTTCTTGAATATATTAGCCTTTAGATAGCCACTTCCTTAGTTAGACTATACTACTACCATTCCTTCTACCTTTGGCACATATTTTGCTACAACTCTAAGTTTACTTAACCTGGGTTGACAATTTAATTGAGGGTTTTTAGTGTGTGTTTAGTGCATATAGAACACCCATCATTTTTGGTGTCATTTCCAGGGAGTTGTCTCAAGGTAAGAAGTAGTTAGGAAATAGATCATTCCTATACCTTAGCATTAGATTGGTGGCAGGGGAACTTTAAGTTGATAGGTAAGAACCTACGCATCTGCTATTGCAGGCTCCCCCAAACGCAATGGTAGTTTTTCTTTTTTTTTTTGTTTAATTTCATGAATAGACCTAGAAACCAAATGGCATCTTTTTTTTTTTTTTTTTTTTTTTT
>ML780911.1:1543942-1558722 GCA_009831015.1 Picea engelmannii
GACCTTTCATCCAAGGTTCCTTCCGACATTTTTGGGGGAAGGGACATTCCACTTATAAAATCCACAGACCAATACCAAAAAACAGGAGCTAGATCAACTCAAAGAGCTAAAATAGTATCTGAAGAGACTAACAAAGGGATCACTATAGAACAAGAAATTGAAGCATCAATCATATTGGGATAGGAGGCAAGACCACTTGAGCCTTCCACAAAACTAAACAATACAACCTTTGCTTTTATACCACCACCAGGAGATCCTAATTTTGAAGACATGATAGACCCTAAACAGGTGAATCTTTTGTTTAGTAATTCAGCCAATATAATTATCTCTAAAAATGACACAGAAACCTTGGCACCAATAGTCTCAATCAGCTCGAGTAGAGTCCCAGATATCCAATCAGTAGGAAGACCTTTCCATCAAAGGGAAACCTTGTTCTCTTCAAATATAAAACCACCTAGGTACTCTCTTTTTGGAAACCAAGCCAATATGGATGATGAGTAGGACCATAACAATGTAAGAGATGGGGAGGAAAAAGAAACCTAAAACCAAACCGAAACTACCTTTGGGTTTCCAATTTTGGACACCACTCCCAATGTCAACATGAAGAATATTCCTCTCTCAACATTGGCTACCTTTTATGGTAATATCCATACACCTTCCTATTTGAATTTCACATCTTGTGTAGGAGATACAACTATGTACAATATGTCCATAAACTAAAACTCTTTCCTGCCACCCTCAAAGACTCTGCACTAAGATGGTTCATGGGGTTGGGAGAATCCAACATTAGGTCTTTGGAAGCCATGAAAGAAATCTTTCTTAAAAAGTACCAATACTACCGCAAGACCAAAGAGTCTCATAATGAGATATTTAAAATCCAACAGTTAGAATACGATACCCTTGAATATTATATGGAAAGATTTGGTTATATCTCCCAGAAGTCAAAATACCATGACCTCCCAGAGGATGCAATTATGGCTCTTTTACTTAACGAAATTTCAGAATAATATCTAGATATGCTTAACTTGATGGCATCAGGTGACATCTCACATAAAACATTTTCCAAAATATGTGAAATGTGTAAAAATTACTCAAGGAGTAGAGAAAAAAAATGAAATAATGTCCAGGACCCTTATAATAGAATCTTAAAACCAGTTAGTTCAGGTGGTATCACAAGAGAAGAGATAGGAAAAATTTTAGAGAACTTTAATATAGACATCTTAAGAACAATAGGTTCCCACTTGGACACCCTTAAAATTAAAAAGAAACGGGAGGAGGAAAGTGCAACAATGAGCATATATTGCCCAAGATGTAGGAGCAAGCATTCCCCAAGGGAATGCCCATTAGATAACATTTCAGTTTGTGGCTTCTATATAGAAGACCATTCAACCAAGAAATGTTCATCCTTTCTAGGTTTATTAGCCAGCTATAGGAGTGGAGATCCTGGGGAGTCTTCTTATGCACCTAGGAGGCCATGGCAGCCTAAGAACCAACACACATACCCAGATCTACAATCTCAAGTTCCACCCTATTATCAACAACAACAACAGTGGAACTCGCCATGTTGGAAAAACTGGTCTAATTGGTACCAACATCCTTGGTTTCAAGGATGGAGAGGAGGACATAACCAAGGAAACCCTCAAGATCCACCTATCCCTATGTCCAACCATCATTATCCTCAATTCCCACCAAACACTTCCATCTTTTTCCAAGTTTTGTTCCACCACCTTTACCTCCTATTATAAAACAACAACTACTACAATACTAGAATGAAATCTCCCCAAGACCAACACTAATACTGACACAACCAGTGTCGAATCCCAATAATAAGCCCCCTAAAACTCTTCACAATGTTGAGATGCATGCCTTCCCGACATATGTTATTACTCTTGTTCCATTATAGAAAATTCAACTAAGATCAGGAAAAGTTATGGAGAGGCAGAGACCTTCAGTAGTCATCCAGGAAGAAGAAGAAGAAGAAGAAACCACCAAACAACCCATGGATGACACTAGGTGGGAAGATGTTATTGTGATGAAGAATCAAGAACCCAAGCTTCCCCAAAATGAAACTTCACAAATTACGAAGGTCCCTCCTTATCCAGACCGATTGGTAATCGAGAAACCTACCACCCGAATGGAATTTGACATTTTGAATGAATTGAAAAATATTTGTGTCAAGATTCCCCTACTTCAATCCATTAAATATATTCCAATCTACAGTAAGGTAGTCAAAGAATTGTGTATCAAGAAGCCAGGTAGGAAGCATAAGGACCCTCCTATAGTACACTTGATAGGAGATCTTTCTGAATACATATCAGAGCAGCCAAAGCTACCAAAATATGGGAACCCAAGAAACCTCATAGTGACCATAACTAATAATGAGGTCTCCATTGGAAACACTATCATATACCTAGGGGCATCCATAAATGTTATGACCACTACTACCTTGGAACAATTACAGTTACAACCTCTTCTTCATCCTAGCCCAACCATTATGGAATTAGTAGATAAGACTAGGGTTATACCTAAAGGAATTTTAGATGATATTGTGGTTACTTTAGCCTCATGGGAGTACCCAGTAGATTTTATTATCATTCACTCAAAGGATCTTGCTAAAGTCCATCTCGTCATTTTGGGAAGACCTTGGCTAGCCACAACCAATGCATTTATTAGTTTTAGAGAAGGGGAAATGACCATCTCAAATGGTCTCTCTATCCAGAAGCTCACCATTTACCCTCCATTGCAACCTATTATGGAGAATCTATGGTGGCTTGAATGTCCATACAAGAATGAGGACTGGGAAGAACCCATATTTCCAAGTGACCATGCATGGGCACTTCAGGAGAACACAACAAAAAATGTGCTAAACTAGTTTATTTCTGTTATTACATGTGTGGATTTTCCATAGTCTTTTCCCCAATTTGAGTACATGTTTGGGGAATAATATCAAGAAAAATTAGACCCATCCATTTTGTTTTTGACATCTTTTATTTTCAAGATAGATGAGTCTTCCATGTCTTATACTATTCCCTATGAGATTAGTCCAGGGAAATTTTTACATATAAACTCCGGGCTAGATACAGACCAACATAAACAGGTAGTAGATATCCTTAAAGAACAATCGGGAGCATTTTCCTGGGAATACATTGACATGAATGGCATACACCCTGACACATTCATCCATCACATATATACCTAGGGGGAAGTAACACATGTTAAGAAACCCCAGAGAAGGATGTAGCCAACACTTATAGATATAGTCAAGGAGGATATCCAAAAGTTGTTAAATGTCAGATTCATTTATCCCATCTCCGATAGTAAGTGGGTATCCCCGCATGTAGTGGTTGCAAAGAAAGTGACCAGGAAATGTAGAATTTGTGTTTATTTCCGAGAACTCAACAAAGCCACTCTGAAAGACAACTTTCCTCTTCCTTTCATTGACCAAGTTCTAGATACCTTGCCTGGAAAGAAGTATTTTTCCTTTCTAGATGGGTACAATGGGTACAATCAGATTCTTATAGCACCTGAGGACTAGGATAAGACTACCTTTACTTGTCCTTGGGGAACCCGTGCTTATAGGGTCTTACCATTTGGATTGTGTAATGCTCCTACCACATTTTAATGAGCAGTATTAGGGATATTTGTCAATATTACTCATGTTTGTGTGGAGGTCTACATGGATGACTTCACAGTCTATGGTAATGCTTACCAGGAAGCCTTAGACAACTTAGAAAAATGAAAAATGTTGTTAACTAAAGGAGTGGTTATAGGACATCATGTTTCATCTCAAGGGATAAAAGTCGATACTGCAAATATTGAGGTCATCATTAGAATTCCACCCCCCAAGACTCAGAAAGAGGTGAGAAGCTTTCTTGGACATGTCAAACATTACCAACGGTTTATTAAAATTTTTACAAAGATTGTTGCACCTATGTTTGGATTACTAATAAAATATGTTGATTTTGTTTGGACTAAGCAGTGTCAAACTGCCTTTGAAACCCTGAAAGCTAAGCTATCTGTGGCACCCGTTCTTAGAGGGCCCAATTGGACTCTCCCATTTCATATATCCATTGATGCCTCTGAAACCACAATAGGAAGGGTATTAGGGAAGAAAGAGGATCAACAGTCCTATGCCATTTATTTTGTGAGCAAGAACATGTCCCCTGCCGAGTTGAACTACACAGTCACCGAGAAAGAATTCTTGGCAGTTGTTCATGCTATTAACAAATTTTGTCATTACATTATAGGTTATGAAGTATTTGTACATACTGATCATTCTGACATTAGATTCCTCATGAATAAACCCATAACTAATGGCTAAGTGACCAGGTGGATTTTTTTATTGCAAGAATTTAATATCATTGTGCTTGACTGACCTAGAAAGGATAATGTAGTAGCTGATTTTGTTTCCCGAATAAAAAATGAGGATGATGATATCCTTGTAGATGATAGTTTCCCAGATGAGCATATTGTTTCCCTCTTTGTCCATACCCCATGGTTTGCGGATATGAAAATTATTTTGATACTAGGAAGTTACCGTCTCATTTGTCACCTCATGAAAAGAGGAAAATTGTTACACATAGTGCTAATTACTCTTGGGTTGGTCATGACCATTTTTCACAGGCCCTGATTTTATTATTCATAAATGTGTCCGGGTGGGCGAGGTACCATAAATACTACGAAGTTGTCATGATGGACCATGTGGTGGAAATTTTTCTGACAAACGTACAACATATAATGTGTTACATTTGGGTTACTATTGGCCTAGCATTTTCAAGGATGTTGCCAGGTATGTGAGAAGTTGTGATAGTTGCCAAAGGATAGGAAGAAGTGTGTCAGCTGACGAAATGCCTTTGCATGCCCAAGTTATGATAGAACCCTTCGAAAAATGGGCCCTCGACTTTGTAGTACCAATTTCACCCATGTCTTGTAGGAAGAACTATATTTTGGTTTGTATGGACTATGTCACCAAATGGATAGAGGCAAAAGCCCTATTCAGGGATATAGAGAAATCTATTGAAAAATTCATCTATGAAGACATCTTTACCTGCTTTAGTGTCCCTCAAGAAATTGTTATCGACCAAGGCATTCAATTCACTTCCAATATGATGAGAGAGATAACAGAGAAATATGAGATTAAACACCGTAAATCTTCTCCATACCACTCGCAAGCCAATGGTCAGGTAGAATCCACAAATAAAGTTATAGAAGCCATATTGACCAATATTGTTCAATAACATCACCACGATTGGGATGATAGGCTCCCAGAGGCTTTGTGTGCATATCGGACCACCTGGAGAAATACCACTGGGCATACCCCTTATGAGCTAGTGTATGAGAAACAAGTACTTCTACCTATAGAATTCCAAGTAAGGACCTTCCATATTGCTGCAAAATTAGGATTGAACTTGGATGAGGCTCAGAAGCAATGAGCCCTACAATTGAATGAGTTGGATGAAATCAGGCAAGATGCCATCCAACAGACGATGTTAGTCCAAAACCAAAGGAGCAAGTGGCAAGATAAGTTTATTAAGAAGAAGAACTTCCAACCTGGTGATTGGGCTCTGTTGTTTGACTCTTGATTCAAAAACTTCAAAGGAAAACTCACCACCCGATGGTTTGGACCTTACGAGGTAGACACTGTATATGAAAATGGAGCTATAAAAATTAAAACAATTGACGATGGACAAGTCTCCTTTGTAGTAAATGGACACCGACTTACATTTTATCATAAGCCCATTTCCAGAGAGGATTTTCTACAGGTCATGTCAACTGACAAGGTATTGGCCTTAGTAGATGGGGAAGTCCGCCCTTGTTCTTGAAAAGGGTTTTTTTAATTTCCTATTGTATATATGTAAATAGTTTTTGAATTTTGTTAATAAGGCAATTCTAGAGATTTCCGTAAGTATTTATTTCACCAAGAGTACACAGTTTCAAGGATATTTCTTCAAAACATTGTTACACTTGAATTTTGTGTCTGCTAAAGCATCAAATGAATATTGACTTACTGTAATTATCCATATTTTTGCAAAAAAATCTCATTTTTAAGGCATTCTAAAGTAGTTTCTCTTGAAACTCTTCACCACTGTATAAGGAAGTGACACCATAACTATCAAGCCTAGAGGTATCTCGTACATTTTTTCCAAGAAACCTGAGTAAGTGAGTCAAGTGTATTTATCAAAGAGTAACAAGGAGGTCTAATTAGCGATTAGTCATGGAAACATGACAATAACTACAAAAGAAGAAAGAGAGTTGAGCCTAGAGATACCTTTCTGTTCTTTCTCAATGGTACCATCCAATACATACTAACTAGCTTGATTATATCATATATTTAGATAGGCCACATCCTCTTAAGTACCCCGTACATCGGGATAATCACTAAGTAATATAACAAAAAGTCATCCTCTAACATAAATACCATCGCAATTGAAAAAAAAGAAAGAAAAAGTTGTTTTCAGAGCTGTCCCCCCATCTTCTTACATAAATCAATCTTATACTAAAATATTAAAAGATGTAGGGCCAGTCTCTGAGGGTGTAAGAGGCTAACCCGCCAGGATACTAAACAGGAGCTTGTGGTATGAATAGGTAAACCCGTCGAAGTACTGAACAGTCTTCCTGGCAGTGGGGCATTCTACCTAGCAAGGATGGTAATCTAACAAAAAAAAATAATAAATTTAAACTTGTCTTGATGTATGACATTACTTGCAGACAAATCTGCCATGAAGTATGTGTGGTTAAGCTAAGGTTAATGAACTCCATAAACTTGCCATTGTGAAATAACTCTAAGACTATCTTGAAACACTCTTGCCTACCTCTTCTTAACTATATATAGGATCTATTATCCTATAGGAGGGGCCATCTTCTAACCATCTCAATAGACCAATCTATGAAATTTATCTTTACACTTGAAATACTATAAATCTTCGAATATTGGAGGAACTGACCAGTTTCCCATACTTTTGATTGTGAGGTGTCACAATACTTAGGTGTGGGGGAGGGGTTCATGAGCTAACAAATGATAATTGCCTGGAGAAATAAATCTTTGCAAGAATTTTTGTATTATTTCCATGATACAGGTTATTACATTAATAGTCATTTTATTTTTGAAGTGCTAAACTCCTGTGTGCTATAAATTACTGAACATATACTTAACAAACCACTCTTTATCAATTTATCTTTCATTACACTTTGTACATTGTAGATTGACAGTACATGTTTTATGCTTGCTATAACTTGTTCATTGTAGGTTTGACATTATATGTCATATGCAAGAGGGTTGAGTGAGCATGATGGAAAAATCAACAATAAGGGAGCATTCTTCCTCTGCTCATTTACCACTGTGATTGTCAAAAACATTTCAAATTTGCAGGCTATCCATTATAAGAGGTTAAAATATATTCAACACAGAGATGTCATATGAAATGTCATATGAGCTGTCAAATGAAGTGCCATATGAATTACACACCAGTAACTATCCTAGATTCCAAGTAACTAGAAATCAATTACATTCAATTGAATTGGTTGCAGGAAATTGATTGAAGATTATTTATATGTTCATAATCAAATGTCCAAGTCAAAAGACTTGGATATTGATCTAACTTCACATCATTACATTGCCCCAAAAACGAGCCTTCGAATTCGAAAACTACCACACATGGCATCTCATGCGCACATATGTGCAACCTACTCCACCATAGGCGCATTCAAATTCGGGCTGGGTAACCATTATCTCAATTTTCCCTTACCATTTTCTCTGCCCTGCGTTGAGAAATCATGCCCAACCTCTACCATTTCTTCCCCTGTTTGAATTATGCTTGGCCCCTACCCAATTTGTGCCATCTCTTAGCACATTCGCACCCTTTCCTGGTGAATTTTGCCTCTGCCACAATGACCAAGAGGTATGAACCCTCTTATTATCGTATCTTTTTTCCATTCCCGAATTTTCACAATGCAAAGAGGTGTTTTTGCACGCAGGATACGGGCCATTTTTTTCTAACTTGTAGGGCCACGATGACCCCCTATCCATGCAATTTTCCCTTGGTTTCCATGGGAAGACATTACGCGTGAGGTCTCTTTCCTTTGAAGTCTCACAATATTCCATTGCTACAGCTACGAAGCTCCCAAGAATGGGAGATAGATGGTTCAAAAACCACCAACTGTCGCACTCAACTTATAACAAGGTTTTTAAGCCTGAATTCGAGAACTTTTAAGGAGCAAAAGGATATTCTAGGGAGTGGATAAAGGTGGAATTGATCAACCTGATCATCGTCATCATGACATTGATTACATGAAAAGGTAGATACTCCACTTTCAAAGCTTGTCATTTCAGATTGCTGGCTCATTTTCTATTCAAGAAACCTTGGAACTTCCCCTTCTTTTTTCTAAAACGCTTGGAGAACATGTCCTCTAAAGTGAGGAAGAATGTGACTAACCCCCACAATAGTCTCTTTCACCATGGTTTGATCAAACTCCTTGTTCTAGCTAAATTAGAGAAACAGGGGGAAAATTGGGATGCCTTTATCTATCAATTTTCAAACCCTCACTTCACAATTAAGACCGACAAAAATCCACTTAGCCTAAGAACTATCTTTCCATCCAAGCCTCGCTCTCCAAGAACTCCAAACCCCCTTGTACAAACCCTCTCTTTGCCGGAACAATAAAAAAATATTGTTGATATCCCTACTTCCTTATCAGGTAAAAATACCAAGAGCAAAGACCAAAAGAATCCTATTGTTAACCCCCCAATGCCTTCAATCTCTCTTGATACCACACCTAAAAATCTCCAAGAAGTAATTCAACAAGACTTTCCCATCGTTCCCACAAATAGGAGGGGAGCTAATCGATTTGGTAAAGGACCCTTTCAAAAGAGTACCCGGAGCACAAGAAAAAAACCTTATGCAAAATCCTTGCCTGTTTCGGATCCTATCCAAGTGTCCTCCGATCTTAATATCCCTCACAAGAGACTTAGGGAAGTTTATGTGAATGGATTAGAGCCGCTAAGAAAGACAAAATTAGAAACTACCTCTCCTTACCAATCCCCCATCACTCCTACTTCACCCATGCCTACTCTAGATCCTAAGCTAATAGATTGTCCACATCCCTCAAAGGATATAAGCCTTCCTCTGAGATCATTGATTCTTTCTTAGCCATTGAGAAGCTACAAAAAGAAAACCATCAGCTTCTCCAACAGTTGGAAGAAAGGAAGACAATAGACACATACCTTCATCATGATAATCTAGTCCTTCAAGCAAAGGTTAACTCCCTTCAATGGTTGGTTGATGATATGACCAGATCCAACCGCAGCCTCAGAGCACAATTGAAGCAACAAAAGAAGCACAAGGCAAAGTCTTCACATCAAGAAGGAGAATCTTCCAAAGTTGATCCTCCTCAGCAAGCCTAGTCACGAGGGCTAATTTATTTTTGTTTGCAGTGGGACCTGCAAAATCTTAAGTGTGGGGGTAATGTTGGGCCCAAGATATGATCAATTTTATGATAGTTATTAGACACTTTTGTCGAATGTACATATGTGTTTTTCATGTTTTGGAGAAGCTTTTTGAGGAATTTTGTGCCAAAATGGTGTGATCTACACCAGGTATGTATGATTTGTGTTTAATGTTGATATTGAGTATAATTCATCATGTTTTTATGTTTCCAAGGATCTAATTCATGTTTTTTGGTGTTACAGGGAAAAAACACATCACGTTTTTGCTTCCAGCACTCAGTCTGACACTCCTTCTAGTACTTGATCCGGTACCCGGTCCGACACTTCGTCCAGCACTGGGTCTTGCACAAAAACAGTGGGCGATTTGGAGGTTATGATATTGGCGGCCAGTGGTGGGCGAATCAAGAACATGGGTTTTTCTCATGCTTTCCCCCTCCATCTACTTAACCCTTGACAACTCAGTTTAAGTACTTAAGCAGGGTGATTATTGGCTCTCTCTATTTCGGCAGTTAGGGAACCATTAATGTAATTTGTCGATTTTAGAAGTGGTTCGATCCTCTTGTGGTCGACCACTTGGTCTGTAAATATTATAAATAACACCATGGTGGTCAGATAGAAGTTAAGCAATAGAAGAACCAATCTATTGGATACAAACATGATTTTACTCTGTTTTGCCATTTTTCATTGCCAGATTATATAAAAACTGTGTTTTTGAGTTTTAATGGTGAAATTGATTTGTCGAGTTCATGGTGTGCCTTTAGGAAGTGACCACGACTTGCTGGGGGGCCCTCCAGTAGTCTGGTAACTATTCTTTAAGTAGTTCATGTATTTTATAGCTTAAATGCCTCTTTTTTATTTTTGTACATGCATTGTTATTTTTCCTTTGTTAATTAATTTGTTGTTGTAGTTTAATCATTTTACCTCTCTTTTGAAGATTAGTATGAAGGCTTTTATTAGTATGCGTTGATCTTGTAGTTAGGAACGAATTTGCAAATTCATAGACTAACCCCTTGTGCAATTAGATATTAGATTGTGTTTTATTTATGCTTTTAGAATTAAATTTAAAACAGAGTTTGAAATAGAATAGAACAGAGTTTTATTGCATGTCTTCTTTAACAAGGATTTGATGGATGGATAGGATTAGTTTTAGTTTTTTATTATAGATTGCTTATTCCATTTTTATATAGATCTTTCTTAACTAGTTGTTAGTTAATGTATTCGTTAGTTTAATTTTTATACGTCATAATTTAATTCCTATTTTTAAGCACTTTCTTTCTTGCACTTTGAATTGTTAAAATAGATATAGCATAGTTTAATTTTATGTACTTTCTTTCCTAGAATTAGATTGGAATTACAATTCTTAGTTAATGATTGAATTTAATTATGAAGTTTTCCTACATAGCATAGAAATACAATTAAAATCTCGTTATATTGTTGATGGTTAATAATTCCATGAATATGCAGGGTAATTAACATTGTTTCCGTAATGGATAAATTCTCATTGGATTGTTTAATCCATACCTTTCACTTTGCTATTGAGTTGAGTGTAGAGATTATACCACCTGAATTATCCTTTGTTGTCAAGTTCCATCGAGCTATTATAAGACACCAGAGACAGTCACACAACCACCAACACTATATTTTAGTTTTCATAGGTTAAGAGATAGTTTCTTGCTTTCATATATCAGAAGATAGTTTCTTCCTTTCGTAGATCAGAAGATATAGTTTTCTTCTTTTATAGATCAGAAGATAGTTTTATTGTTGTTGTAGGATAGATAGTATTTTTCTTTGGTAGATTAAAGAGAAGTTTCCTTATCATAGATTAAAGGTTAGTTGTTAGACCTTCTTGCTTTCAATTAAATAAATTTCCTTTTATGAATTAGAAATAGTTTTGAAGTTTGAATTAAGAATATAGTTCACTTGCCTCTTAGGTTAGATAGTTGTTCAATGAGAAGTCTTAATTATTTTACTTGCAGTAGAAGTTATCTTAGGGTAGTTAGTTGTTCACTTGCTTTAGTAGGTTACATGCTTACTTGTCTATTCTTGCTTTGATAGTATAGTTGCTTGTTTACTTACTTGCTTTCATAGGGTAGTTGCTCATTAAATTTAGGTAGGCAAGTTAAAGTAGTTTTCTTTTGTTATTTGCTTATTGTTCTTCTTAAAATAGTTTGTGTTTGCTTATTTCTTATTGTTGAACTACTTTGCTTCAAATAGGGTTTTCACTTGTCTTCTTAGAACTATCGATCGATCTTGGGTCCAAAATTACTTAGGTTACATAGTTTCAAGTTGTTTGGTAAGGTTTGCTCATTAGATACGTTTGTTTGAATAGATTAGCCTTTAGATAGCCACTTCCTTAGTTAGACTATACTACTACCAACCCTTCTACCTTTAGCATATATTTTTCTACAACTCTAATTTTAATTACCTCAAGCTGACAATTTGATTGAGGGTTTTTAGTGTCTTTTTAGTGCATAGAACACCCATCGAGAGCCATTGCTTCAATGCATGTAGTATTGTCATCATTTCCTTCTCATAAATGGATTTTTCTAATTCCTTTCCCTTGAGTGTCCGACTTTCAAAATCAAGGGACCTTCCTTCTTTCATTATAACAACACCAATGCCATTTCCTGAGGCATCACATTCCACAATAAAGGTTTTTGTGAAGTCTAATGTGGTCAAGGTAGAAGCTTTGCACATCACCTCTTTAAGTTGTTCAAAAGATTTAGTTTCCTTTGGAGTCCATCAAAATTCATTCTTATTATTTTATGTTGTTAAAGGTGTTCCTATTCTTCCATAGTTTCGAACAAACTTGGGGTAGTAACCTGTTAAACCCAAAAATCCTCTAAGATTATTGAATGTTTTGGGAATCGGCCAGTCCATCATGACCTTAATATTGTTAGGGTATACCTTGACACCTTCATGAGATACAATATGACCCAAATACTCTACCTCCTTCACCCCAAAGAAACACTTGGATGGTTTGGCATACAATTGTTTCTCCTTTCATAGTTGCAACACATTGTCAACATGTCGAACATGATCCTCCCAAAACTTGCTATAGATTAGTATATCATCAAAAAATACTAACACAAAATTTGAGAGGAAGGGCTTGAAAATGGAATTCATCAACCCTTGGAATGTGGAAGGTGCATTTGTAAGGACAAACAACACGACAAAAAATTCATAATGGCCTTCATGAGTTCAGAACATTGTTTTTGGGATATCTGTTTTCTTCATTCTAATCTTATTATACCCTAAACGGAGATCAAACTTTGTGAAGTAGATTGCTCAATGTATCTCATATAACAATTCATCAATGATAGGAATGAGAAATTTATATTTAATGGTGATCTTGTTGATCTCTCTATAATCTAGACACATATGCCATGAGGCATCTTTCTTGAGTACCATTACCACCAGTGTAGAGTAAGAAATTTGTCTAGGTCTAATAATGCCAACCTCTAACATTTCTTCAACCATACACTCAATTTCACTCTTCTGAGAATAAGGGTATTTGTAAGGCTTGATGTTAGGAAAAACATTCCCAGGAATTAGGTGAATAGCATGATCATGATTTCGATTGGGTGGAAGACCTCTGGGAATATCTTCAAATACTTTGGAATGTTTATCAATGATCCCTTGGAGATCTGGGGGAATAGATGTCTTAGATGTTTGAACATCTAATGAGCATAATTGTACAATTACACCATGATGCCCCTTTTTCAATAATTTTTTCATGCCATTCGAGCTTATCAGTGTACTGAGTTTCCTTTTGATACCCATTAACTGAATTTTCTTTCCTTCCAATGAAAATTTCATGAAAATTTCTTAGAAATTAAAATCCATTGTTCCCAATGATTGTAACCATTGGACTCCTAGTACGAAATCAGAACCACCCATGGGTATATAAATCATTGGACTATTCATTACATATTCCCCCATAGTAATATTGATCTTATGGAATTTTCTAGAGCAATTGATAGTTCCTCCATTTTCAATCATTACTTGAAACGATGGCACTGGATATATAAAGCAATTGAGACAATTGGCTAATTTATAGTGAACGGAATTATGAGTACTACTAGAATCAATCAGGACTCTTACCTTTTCCTTTTTGATATATCCTTTGATATTGAGGGTTTGAGGAGTGTTAATTCCAACCAATGCATTACATGATATGGCGGGAGTCAAATCTTCAGAACAAATCTCTTCTACGTTTTCATCTTGAGATGGTTCTGGTTCTAGTTCTTGTTCTTATTCCTCTTCACAATCTATGTAGAATAATTTATTCTCACCACACTTATGTCCCTTATTGTACTTGTGGTCACAATTAAAGCATAAAAGTTTTTATTTTCTTTCCTCAAATTTTTGAGGTGTCAACCTTGTAGGTTGAGGTGTTTTAGAAGAAGGAACATTATTCTCTCGATATATGTTAGGAGTGGTCCTTCTAGTAGCCATAGCCATATTTTTACTTTCAACATTTCTCTCCACCTTGAATGAATTCTCCAATGATTTGGGTTCCAGAAGGCGAACCTCATGTTGAATGTTATCCTTTAAAGTTCCTATGAATACATCAATCAGGTGCTCGTATGGAATATTTTTTACCTTTATATTCAATGTTTGCAAGTTCTCAATGTGCTCCGCAACTGAACCCTTTTTCTTGCAATTTATCAATTGGCTGAAGAAGGTATTGCTCATTGTATCCTCATAGTGTGCTATCATTTCTTCTATGAAAATTTTCTAGGTGACAAGTGATTTGCGAAAAAAAAGACATCGATACCACACAAATTGATTGGGTTCTAAATATAAATACACAATTTGTACCTTTTGTGTGTGTGAAACATCATGTAGATCAAAGAACTTCTCGATATGGAGTATCCATGTGATTGGATCCTTTCCATAAAACTTCCTCATATCAATATTATGAAAGTGGTTAGTCTTCAACCTGAAGTTGTATTTTCTCTAGTCTTGATTCATCTTCCTTGTGTCCTTATCATGAATTTCATGGAATACATTTTCACTTTCAGGTGGCCTCCTTATTACCAATTTTTTCAATCCTTCCATGATATCCATTTTTAAACCATCCCTCTTAGTATCCATTATTTTTTCCAACTTAACTTCAGTTGAATCCATCATCCCTTGTAGTTCATCTTTTGTTACTGCCTTCTTTTGTAAATCATCTATGTCCCTGTGCATTGTAGAAATTTCCAGGTCCTATCAGCTGTCTTCTTGGTCTGTCTTTGACCAAGCTAAGACTCTAAGTTTGCTGCTGTCATAACTTTTAATTTCTGTTGTTTTATAACAGCCAACTGTAGTTTTTGTTTTGCTGATGTGTTAT
>ML780911.1:1564028-1597185 GCA_009831015.1 Picea engelmannii
GTTCTCAATGTGCTCGGTAACTGAACCCTTTTGCTTGAGATTTATCAATTGGCTAAAGAAGGTATTGCTCCTTGTATCCTCATAGTGTGCTATCATTTCTTCCATGAAAATTGTCCAAGTGACGAGTGATTTATGAGAACAAAGCCATCGATACCATACAAATTGATTAGGTTCTAAATATAAAGAAGCAATTTGTACCTTTTGTGTATGTGGCACATTATGTAGATCAAAGAATTGCTCCATCTGAAGTATCCATGTGATTGGGTCCTTGCCATGAAACTTCCTCATATAAATCTTAGGAATGTGGTTGGTCTTCAAATCAAAGTTGGAGTTTCTCCATTCTTGATTCACCTTCCTTGTGTCCTCATCATGAATCTCATGGGATGCATTTTCCCTTTCAGGTGTCTTCTCTGTTACAAAAGTTTTCAATACTTCCATGATCTCCCCTTTTAAACCATCTATCTTAGTATCCATCTTAGCTTCCATTGAATCCATCTTAGTATCCAACTTAGCTTCCATTAAATCCATCTTAGCTTCCATTGAATCCATCTTATTTTGTAGTTCATTTATGTCCCTACGCATTTCTTCACCTTCATTAAGAGTCCAAGTAGGATTTTTTGGAGGCTTATTTGGTGTAGAAGTTCCCTTTTTGGGTGGCATGTTGGCCAAGTATCACTTTTGAACGTTGATTTTGAGGTGGTTTTGCTAGACAATATTTCTTCTGTTGTATCTCCCAAGTTTTGGCCTTGCTGCGTATGAAACTTTCTTTTAGGTAGTTCTCTGATTCTTATTCTCTGTAATGCCATAGTTCTGATCAAAATTGGATGTGCCAAGTGGAATTTACAGTAACTTCCTCACAACTTGCCAATTTTTGGCCTTTCCAAGAGATCTCACTTGTATAGCATGCCCCACACAAGATAATTGATATCAAATTCTAAAACTTGCACCCAAAATACTACAGACTATCCACAATCCAATGAAACCAGTCCCACTCAATTTGGATACTCTACCAAGAAGTTATGATTGTTTTACCTAGAACACCTTCTTGAGACTAGTCAATAGGACTAGTTAGATACCCTATCTTACACAAGATGTATCTACAAATTTAAGATGACCCAAAAGCTAAAATTTTTACCATAGATACCTTACTAATTTCTGTAAATTGCCTCTAGATTTTAGGGTCTAAAACGTTACATAAAATTTGTTATAGCGAAAATTACGCAATGAATCATTTCAGGATGATTCCAAAACCCTATCTTGTATAGGCTGTATCTCTGAAAGTATAAGGCCTCAGGAGCTGAATTTTTAACCCAACATACCTTGATCCATCTACTAAATATCCTCCAAGCTGTTCCTTTGGAAACCTTGTAGAAAAAACATTATAGTGAAAATTCAATGGTGTCTTAGATGTAGCAGCGAAACCCCAAGACCTTGAGCTCTAATACCATATGTTATGAACCAAATATTAATATAGCATAGAAAATCTTTAGAAAAAGTACTCAACGCCTTAAAAAAGAGAGAATTTCAAATAATAGGCCTCTTTGAGGGGGCAACCTCCTTTTACCCCACTTAAATGTTCAAGTACAAGATGATTCAAAATGAAAATGTCTCCTTGGTATATATAGGAGACTAGGAGGTATAATTACAACTAATGGCCTAAATCCGACATAAATAAAATAATATTACTAATCTAATATGCCCCAATTAAGGGTTAATGAGGCAATATTAGGGATTAACACGTGTGAAGTGGGACTCATCTCCCGTCACGCCGCCCACCATGTCGTGTTTCCCCTCTCACCACCTGTACTCCACTCAACCACACGACAGGGCCATTCCTATTGGCCATCTTCTAACGTTGTAGGGATTCATCCCTATTGGCCAGTCGCTAACCTTGTTGGGGTTCGGCGGTTGCAGAGTCAAACAATTGGACATCACTGTAGCGCTGAGGCGCGAAATACAAAGAGGCACCACGAATTATTTGACCTGTGATCATGACCCACGATCACATGGGAATAGAGAGAGAGAGAGAGAGATAGCTTGTGCTAGGCCTCTGTAGGTAATTCAAGGGCTCTGATTCAGCAGAAACCAACGAAAATTTGATTATGGTAGTAGGTATGTGACACCTGTGGACCAATTCGTTGAAATTTCCGATAGGGATCCGAAAGAGCCACTTTGGCTCAAGGAGATTTGAATGATCCTCTGAGCGGATGTCAGCCTACAGATTGGGGGGCCCGCATCAAGTGGTCTTAGAGCTTGATTTTGTCTACATATTTTAGGTAGAGTAAGCTAGAGGAAAAGGAGTACTCTAATATGCATCAAGTGGTATCAAAGAGAAAAAGTTCTTTGTTTTCTATAGCAGTGGAAAGAGGAATATTTCTCATCCATGCCGCTGATAAGAAGAGATAGGCCCATGCCAATGCCTGATCCAGCAGTGGAAAGAGAAATGCATGAACTACATGCCAGGCTTGATGCCATGGAGACAACACAAAGGTGCACAATTGACATTGGGGATATCAGTGAGGCTGACAGTGAAAATGAAGCTGGACACGAAGGAGAAGAAGTTGCAGTCGAAGATGCTATGGATGAACTCCTATTCAGGGTTGTTGCTAGGATAGGTGCTAGAGAAAAAATGGACATTCACGTATATGAGGGAAACCTAGATGTTGAAGAGCTTCTAGACTGGATTAGAGCTCTGGATAAATACTTCGACTATGAGGATGTCGAGGAAGATAGGAAGGTCAAACATGCTATCCCAAGACTTGAAGGGCATGCAACACTATGGTGGGATGAAATGCAGGCTGACAAAGGCTACAAAGGAAAGTAGAAAATCAAGAGCTAGGATAGAATGGTTGCAAATATGAAATCCAAATTCATACCGAAGGATTATCAAATTACTCTGTTTCGGAGGATGAAGAATTTGAGACAAAAGCTGATGTCAGTGAAAGAATACAATGAAGAGTTCTACAAGATAAACATCATAGTAGGTCATCGGGAAAGTGATGATGAAAAGGTTTCCAAGTACATGAATGGTCTGTGATATGACATCCAAGATGAGATGAGCATGATGATCATTTGGAATTTTGAGGATGCTTATCAGATGGCTCTGAATTCTGAAGAGAAGTTGAGCCAAAAGAAAGGTCAAAGAGGCCGAGGCAGAAGTCCAGCCAGAGGCAAAGCAATTGCCCAAGACAGAACTCAGAAGCCTAAAGAAGAGGGAAAGAAACCTCAAACTTAAATTGAGAGAGGAGGAAGTTCACAGAGAGGACAGTATGTTGATAAAAATACTTTTCCTCGTACCAGAGGAAGAGGAAGAGGCCGAGGAGGTGAAGTGAAATGTTTTGTTTGTGGGAAAAATGGACATAAATCTTATGAGTGTCCAGACAAAAAGAAAGAAGGTGGTGAAACTCACATTTCTGAAGCTAAAGGACGGAATGTTGAGGCAGAAGATGCTGAGGGTGGAAGATCTTTAATGATGCGGAAAGTTCTCTTAATGCCAGAGAAAGAGGAAGAGAACCCAACCCAAAGAAACAGACTTTTTCGGACTGCTTGCAAGACAAAAGACATGGTATGTAAAGTCATCATGGACAGTGGTAGCACAAACAATCTCGTTTCTACAAAGATGGTAGAAAAGATGGAGCTGGAGACTATCATACATCCAAGCCCATAGAGAGTTTCATGACTACAAAAAGGACATCAGGTAAATGTCACTAAATAGTGTTTAGTTGAATTTAAAATAGGAGGATATAAGGATGAAATATTATGTGATGTCATTCCCATAATTTTTTTTCATGTATTGCTGGGTAGACCATGGAAATATGACAGAAACGTGATTCATGATGGGAGAAAGAAAACATACACCCTGGAGAAGAATGGGAGAACTCACATGTTGCTTCCAATTAAGGATAAAGAAGAGAAACCAGAGGTAAGAAGCACTGTACTTCTCATGAGTGGGAAGGAAATTATTAAGGAGGTTAATAAGAAGGAAGACACACAATTTATTGTGTTCGGGAAGCCTAAAATTGTTTTGACCAGTACAAGAGTGGATGATTTAGCAGAGGAAATCCAGAAGTTGCTAGAAGAGTTCGTTGATATAGTAGTGGACGAACTACCTTGTTCATTGCCACCGATCAGAAGTATAAGCCATCACATTGATCTTATACCTGGAGCCAGTTTACCAAACAAAGCAACGTACAGATTTACACCGCAGGAGAATGAAGAAGTTAAGAGACAAGTCCAGGACTTAATGGACAAAGGATTGATTAGAGAGAGCTTGAGTCCATGCGTTGTTCCAACAGTGCTCAGCCCAAAGAAAGATGGAGGCTGGAGGATGTGTACAGACTCAAGAGAGATCAATAAGATTACCATCAGATACAGATTTCTATTTCCAAGGATGGACCATTTGATGGATTTCTTGAGTGGAGCAAAGTTTTTTTCAAAGATTGATTTGAAAAGTGGATATCATCAAATTCATATGAGAGAAGGTGATGAATGGAAGACAAAATTCAAGATGAATGAGGGGCTGTATGAATGGATTGTCATGCCATTTGGCTTAACAAATGCACCCAGTACTTTCATGAGGCTAATGAATGAAGTTCTGAAGGATTTCATTGGAAAATTTGTCATTGTATATCTTGACGATATATTGATTTTCAGCAAGACAGAAGAAAAGCACTTAAAGCATTTAGCTGCAGTAATGAGGAGATTACAACAAGAGAAATTGTTGATAAACATGAAGAAATCATCATTTATGAGGACATAACTCATTTATTTGGGTTTTTTTATCTCTACAAATGAGATGAAAATGGATCTGGATAAGGTAAATTCAATTAAGAATTGGCCATCGCTGAAAGGTGTGTTTGAAATTTGAAGCTTCCATGGTTTAGCTAGTTTCTACAGGAAATTCATCCAAAATTTTAGTGGGATTAGCGCACCGATGATGGACATGGTGAAGAAAAGAGACAAATATTTTCATTGGACAAAGGAAGCAGAGAGGAGCTTCAATCTGCTAAAGAAGAAGATCACTGAGTAGCCGATTTTGGTTTTGCCAGAATTTAACAAGACGTTCTAGGTCAAGTGTGACGTGAGTGGATTTGCAATTGGAGCAGTCTTGAGCCAGGATGATAGGTTGGTCGCATACTTCAGTGAAAAGGTGAATGAAGCAAAGATTAAATACTCAACATATGACAAGGAATTTTATGCAATCATACAAGTGTTGAATAAATGGAGACATTATTTGATTCCTAAAGAGTTTGTTTTGTACAACGATAATCATGCTTTGCAATTTATGACTCAACAAGAGAAGCTGAACCAAAAACATGTTAAATGAGTTGAATACATACATAATTTTACTTTTGTGATTAAGCATATTTCAAGAACTACTAACAAAGTTGTTGATGCTTTGAGCAGGAAATGTTTGCTAATGCAGGAATTCAGAGTCAAAACTTTGGGTTTTGATAACCTCAAAGAAATGTACAAGAATGACCCGGATTTTAAGGAAGCGTATGAGGTGTATGAGAATCCAATTCTCAGGGAAAGAACCCAATGGATAGAATACATGATCCATGATGGATTATTATTCAGGGGCAATTAGCTATGTATTCCAAAATGCTCCATGAGGGAGAACCTGCTGAAGGAAAAACACAGTGGAGGATTGGTCGGACACTTCGGTCATGACAAAACGTTATCAAAGATGAATGGCACATATTTTTGGCCAGGGATAAAGATAGATGTTAAGAGATTTGTGGACAGATGTAGAATTTGTCAGCACACAAAGGGGAAAAGGCAAAACACAGGGTTATACCAACGATTACCCATACGTGAGAGGTCATGGGATGCAAGGAGCATGGATTTCATATTGGGACTGCCAAGGACACAAAGAGGGTATGATTCAATCTTTGTGGTGGTAGATAGATTTTCAAAGATGGCACATTTCATACCATGCTAGAAAACCAACGACGCAACTCATATTGCAAACCTGTTTTTCAAAGAAGTCATCAGACTGCACGGCTTGCCAAGGAGTATAGTTTCATATCGAGATACCAAGTTCATGGTGTTTGCACCCTCTTCGCCACCTTGGTGAGAAAATAAGAGGTGCTTACATGCCCAGTTGAGTCTTGCTGAGCATGACAGCTGTAGAGGAAAGAGTTAGAGAAAGAAAGACAAAACTATAAGCAAGAATTAAACAAATACAAACTAAAATTAAAAGCATGGAAATATAGAGATAACAAAGACAAAAAAGACCAATGTCACCAATGTTTTTAGGCTAATCTATTGATGAAATCAAAGCACAATGAAGAAAGGGGACTATGAGTCCCTTCTTCCTCCAAAGGAAGGCTCTTGGACCCTCACAAGCTTGCTCTCCTTACAACAAGAAAAATGAAAATGGTGATGAAAGAACTCCTTTGCAAGTCCACTCAATGGAGAGGTGGATTGCTAAATGAAATGGTGCCAAAGTGCTATTGTCAAGGAGTGAGTCCTTAAAACAATATAAGCAGCATAACATTACATGAAATTCCTTGAGAAAATGAGGTTTCTTCATGGATTTTTATAGAATTGCATTGGGTTATTGTGTAACTCCTTTGTAGTGTGAAAAGAGGCTCTTTAGGGTTTTATTAGGTCTTTGACCAGCCTACCATGTAGATTTAGCTCAGATTTGAGGGTCAAATCGACTTGGGAGCTGATCCATAAGTGGTTGGGAGGTCGACCAATTCAATAAATGCACCGTTTAGTAGGTGCGCGGGTTTTTGTGCCAACAGCCGCGCATTGTGCGTGTATGCGTGCATGGTACGTTCCTGTTCCGCGCATGTGCGCACGCACCCAACTGTTGTAAAGCGCTCTTCAATTTTTGCACTACTTTGTATAGTTTTTGACCCTTTTTGGAATGATGTGAGATTAATCCAGTGCCATGAATGACTTCATTACTGTTTGACGATGTTGAGTTCTTGTCGCCATGTGCGGATGAAATTTCAGTGATAACAGATGCCCCCTAATGGATGAGGTTAGGAGCATACATATAGTCGAAATCCATCAATGTTTCTTCTAATGAGAATGTTGTTTTAAGAGAGAGCAATAGTGGGATCGGTGAGAGAAATCCTTTGGAAGAGAAAGGAACTTGGTAGAACCCGACCTTCCATAAGGTGCGTAAAATATACAACTGTGTACAAACGAGGCGGGCATGCCCCATGCTCGTGTTATGTAACTCTGAAACAAAAGATGATTGAAATGTTGGTGTAGAAAAACTGCAGTGCCCTCGGGGGTGGTGGTGATAAAGGCAGAAGACACTGCTACAAAGGAACATACTCTAAATAAGAGGCAATGATCACGGCAATAAGTATCAGCGATAATGCGGGCATTGATGGCCCTACCCAAATCCAGAGGTCTTCGGCAAATGATAAAAATAACTGCAATAGTCACAAAGTAAGACCCACCATAACATGAGAAAGTGTTGGCGTCGAATGTTATGGGGGAAAATGACAGCAGGGAGCAATGGTGTTTCACCTTGTGCCATTCGAGATCTCTCATTGAACGGGGAATGAGAATCAAGATACTGTCACCCTTCCAAAAAATTGTGTTGATGTCGACAAAAGGGGAACGCGACTCCCAGAAGCAAAGGGCTTCGTGAAATCTACTGAGGTGATGAAGTGGCAGAGGTACATGGACGAAGTCAAGACGTGGGAAGACCCAACACTACCCTTGGTTAGAGGATGTATGAGATAAAAAGTGGTCGCAACCGTGTAACAAGGTCGAGTGTCAGGGGGACGACAAGACCGATGATAACTTGTGCCAGAGGTGGGACAAGGAAAACAAATTCAGAGAGTCGAGGTAAGTGATATGTGGGGTGTTCTGAAGATATGAACGATGCTGGCAAGGGTAGATGATAATTAATGCTCCAACCAAGGGTGACATAGGTTGCGCGTGGCCAAAAGGAAGCAAGTCGCCAACGGTGACGACAAAAGAAAATGTAATGACTGGAAATAAAGGCATTTGTACAAAAAATAACGAATAATTTTGGGGAGAAATGTACAAATATAGAAATGGCTGCCCCAGTGTGAAATGAGTGCCCCAGGTAGGGCAGAATTTTCTTGGAAAACTAATGAAGGGTGGGGGCCCCATCGGTGAGTTTCTGTATGAGGTAGGTGAAATGAGGAGAGGTTCGCAGATGGGAAAAGTGATTGTGGATGAAATGGAGGGTTCATGATACTATGGAGGTGTAGGTAAAAAATAGAACCATAAAGAGATAATCTGGGAGTCCATGGGGGAAAGCTAGCAAAATGAGGAGAAGGAGCATGTGGTTGATTCACGACATGATGAAAATACTATCGAGACTCCCATCCCTAAAGGGTAATGAAGAACAGCATGAGTGTCAAAAAGTGCCAAAAGGTGCTATGAATGGGACAACTCATGTGGGTAAGAATGCTATCGGGTAACGGTACCGAAGATGCAAATGGAGGTGTGGGTACTGCAGAGTCGGGAAGGAGGGTCCCAAAGGCCAATATCAGAGGGTGTGACTGGAAATGTAAATGCACTACAGTGGGAGAGACTACATGCCAGTGCTGAGTATATACCTGAAGGGATGATGTCGATGAATGATGAGCATGTACCTGCACACAGAACAACCAAATACCCAAAGTGAACTATATCTGAAGAGAATCAAAGAGATGAGCATGTATTTGACAAATGTGACTATGTGCGTGCGTACCTGACCATGATATGAAAAAAGGCACCCTGGGGGCTTAGGATGAAAAGTGACCCAGGGACTGCTATGATGTAGGTGACGGGATGTTGATCCCGTGGCTGAAGACGGTTGGAAAAACGGACACCTTGGGCTCCCGAAATGGTGAGTGGAAGTTTGGCAAAAGGCCTATATATAACTGTAGGGCCCACATTGCCACCTCATTTGTACCTGCAGCAATAGTGACTGGACGAGTAGTTTGCAGAGGAGATTTGGAGATACGGGGAGGACGAGGCATTCGATTGACGTTCTATGAGTATCAGGTTAGTGGTTTGATCATCCTGCATAGAAATAGGTTTTCAATTTTTGGGTAGGGTTTGTATGGAGGGTTGTACAAGGGTATTTAGGGGGTTTTTATGGGGTGTGGGCCCCCATGCGTGGGCAATTCGGTGAAAGGCATGCATACGTGCATGCCTGTACATTGAATATACGCGCATGGGTGCGCGGTAAGGGGAATTTAAGGCGTGCCCTCAGAGTGCGCCTGTGTGTTGAACAGGAGCGCATCAGTGCGCGGTTGTAGATTGGACAGGCGTGCACTGGTGCACGCCTGTATGGTAGACAGGCGCTCACTGATGCGCGCCTATGAAGAAAATAGGTGTGCATTGAGGCGCACCTATCTAGTGTACAGGCGTGCATAGATGCGCGCCTGTGTGCTGAACATGCGTGCATGTGTGCGCACCTGTGGGAATAAAAAAACGTGCCTAGGAGGCAAGGTTGAAGAAAAAAAACAAGTCTTTTTTATGCTATTGAGGGTTATCTGAGCTGATGTAGGACTCTGTGTTGTTTGCAGGTGGACAGTAGAGACGATGCCAGTGCGGTGGTGAGAGAGAGACTGGTCCCAGTTGCGAGATGTTGTGGCCATTGAGGGGCCTGGTGTGCGAGCGACTTTAGCAACCTGTGGGTTGCTAAAGTTCTTTGAGTTCCCGTTGATACGGGCACAAGAGTATTTACTATAGTTCCTACTCCAGATGTGGAGTCCGGAGCTGCACTGCTTCCTCATGCGAGGAGAGCAGATCCCCTTCACTGCGGTGGAGGATGTATATTTTTTGACTGGGCTCCCCTTTCAGGGAATGCCTCTACCGACAGAGCCTGTGTTGCTGAGGGATACATCCCTTGCCACGATTGGCATGTGATACTGCTCAAGCCCGGACTTTATGTCTAGGACGGTAGTGAGCATCAGTGCTATTGATTCCCTAGCACATCGCTGTATAGCGGCGATGATTGTACATATATATGGGTCACTGGCGACCCAGTGGATTAGTGGTGGCCAGCTGTTGGTGCTAGAGAGGGTGGTGGGCGGTGAGAAGTTTGCATGGGGGCTGACACTGCATGCGCGGATGATCGTGCAGTTGGATCGTTGTCGGTCCACAGGTGCAGGAGAGTTTGCATTTGGCTCTATCCTGGTAGCCTGGTTTTTGGAGAGGGTGTCGATGTTGCGCCCGAGGGTTCTGCTGGAGATGTCGGTGGCACGAGAGCCATGACTGAGGTGATGGTTGACAGTTTTGGTTCACCACGGTGGTGGCAAAGGTGGCCACTTCTTTTCAGCAGAGGCGGCATGGATATGGCGGAAGATGTCGCAGGTAGTACTTTGGTACCCCTATGCTGGGATTGACTTTCGGGGTGACCCGGACATGGTGCTACCTCTAGGGGAGGCTTTTGACCATCGAGGTACGTTTAGTATTGTATATGTTTTTTACTTATGTTGTCTTTTGAGATATCAGTCCATATGTATATGATATAGATGCTGATACTATATTTTGTTGTCGGTTTTTGCATGTGTAGATGTGGCACCTCGCGGGTGTGAGGTGGAGATGCAGCGAGCGCTAGCTCGACGAGAGCCGGAGGGATGACCACAAGGATAGAGGCGGCGGCGGGAGGATGTCGCGGGGCGACCAGCAGAGCCCGAGAGAAAAGCGAGGCGGCGTCGGTTCGATGACCCTGGTGCGGGGCCATCACATGCTCCTCCGACGGCAGTTGGAGTGGACTTTGATGATATACGTAGTCGTTTGGAGACGGTGTTGCAGGATGTGCCTGAGGGCATGTGGACACGGATCCAGGATGAGAGCTTCCTGGAGCAGTGTATGGGGGTGCCGCCACCATGGCAAGCCATAGTGCGGCGAGCAACAGTGCTGGCTGCGATGACTAGTGGACGCCTGCCGCCAGGGCAGGAGGGTCCTGTGGGTGGTCCACCACTGCCTGGGGCAGGTGGGGATGGGACGCTGCCTCCTCCTGAGGGAGGAGTGGGTGGTGGTTCCATAGAGGCACCATGATGTATATGTTGTTGCTGTATATAGGTGGGTGAGCCGATTTTTGTACCGAGGTGCTGTGCTGGCCTGCGGATACTTGTATTTTTGTATGTAAACATTTGGATCGCCTGATGGGCCTTTATATATATATGAGTATACATATTTTTGAGATCCTGATGTTGTCTACATGGGTTTTTGTGTTGATGATTTTGATGATGTCTATTCTATATATATGTTGTGATAGGATTTATGAGATGTTTATGTATGTGTAGCTTGATGTGATATATGCCAATCTAACACCATGTTAGCTATTTCATCTATTGTTTGATTCAATTGTCTTGGAATGTGTGTAAATGTAATAGAATCAAAATGTCGAGATAAAAGCCTAACCTGCAGGTATTTGCGAAAGAGGCATGGATCGCGTACACGGTATACATTGTTGAGCTGGAGAACGACTAGTTGAGAGTCGAGGAATACGCTAAGGTGACGAATATGATGACGTTGGGCATCGACCAGGAGGCCAATGACGACAGTGTATTCAGCTTGGTTGTTGGTTGCTGGCCCCAAACATATGTCGCTTGAGTGTAGCATTTCATGTGAGGGGGTGTAGAGAGCCCAAGCAGCCGAAGCAAGATTTTGCATCCAATGGCTGGTGTTGTCGGCATAACCGATGTGGTAGGCCGGTGGAGGAAGCATCTGTCAATAGCACAAAGGATATTTTAGATGAGAGGGGAGGGAAAAAAGATTAAAAAACACTAGAAAAAAGAAATAACTTAAAGTAGAATGACTACGTTTAAGCATAAAATTTCTTGAGATATAACCCAATGACGGGTTCCTTGAGCGAGAGGCCTTAGGGGGAGGCCAGGATGTATGTGCCTTTGGTGAGGCAATGTTGGATTATGTATGGGCCATGCCAAAGTGATTCGAATTTGCCGTGGCCAAAGGTATCATGAGCGATATCATAAGCTAGGACAAGGTCGCCTTCGCGGAATGATCGAAGGTTGACATGGCGATCAAAGGTATCTTTGGATCATTTTTTAGCTGCCTCGTTGTTCTGTAAGGAAGATCAACGATCTTCATCAAGGGACTCCAAGTTCAGCAAGCGCTGCTCCATTGGAGCAGTGTCAGGTAATAGCTCAATTGCGGTGCGCAAGGTGGGAATTTCGCACTCGATGGGAAGAGTTTCCTCGACCCCATGGAGTAAATGGAATGGCGTAAAACCAGTAGCGGTCTTCACCGCCATTCGATAAGCCCATAGCGCGGAAAATAACATATGATGCCAATTGGTTTTATGTTTATTGGCCGTGCACTGTAACATGGTCTTGAGGACTTTGTTCACTGCCTCGACCTGTCCATTTGACTGAGGGTAATATGGTGAGGAAAACTCGTGAGAGAAGCCTAACCGAGATGAGAGTTAGACAAATATCTCATTCTCGAAGTGTTTCCCATGATCGGAAACAAGTTGGAGTGGTACGCCAAAACGGGATATGACATGATTAAATAAAAAGCGTGCTGCAGTGTCAACAGTATTGTTGAAAGTGGGCATAGCTTCAGCCCATTTGGTGAAGTAATCAATGGCGACAACAATGTATTTCTGACCATTGCTGGAGGGGGGATTACAAGTCATAAATTTGATGCCCCATTTACAAAAGGGGCCAGCCGTAATGACAGGGTGAAGAAGGGCGGGGGGTGCCTAGGATTTGTTGGCATAGAGCTGACATTGCTCACAATGTTTCACGGCGTGAATGCAATCGTGAAACAAGGTAGGCCAAAAGTAACTGGCTTGGATAATCTTTTGAAATGTGGATATACCCGAAAGATGGCCCCCACATGCACCGTTGTGGCAGTCGTTTAAAACTCTGTCAGCCTCGTCAATAGTCAGGCATCGACGAAGAATGGTGTCGATGCCCCACCGATATAGGATGTCTCCAATGAGGAGATAGTGGGGGGCCTGATGGCGAATACGGAGACGATCATCTCGTGAAAGGTGATTACCAAATTTTTGAGTTCGTAGGTAGACAAGAATGTCACCATACCAAGGATCATCCGAAGTGATGTAAAAGAGATGTTCGTCAGGAAATTCGGTGTTGACGGGGGCACTGGTGGTGTCAGAGGGAAGGGTCGTGACAAGTTCGGCGAGAACGAGGGCCTTCTTACTCTTAGGTGTTTAGAAATCGAGGTCGTACTCCTGAAGGATAAAGATCCATCGAGCTAATTTTCCGTTAACTTGTTGACGGCTGAGCAAGTATTGCATAGGGTTGGAATTTGCGATGACTTTTTTGGTGCGATTCAAAATGTAATGGCGCAGTTTCTGGACTGCAAGGACAACAGCAAGAGAAATATTCTCTTCGTGTTTATAATTCAAGGGTGGTCCTAAGAGGTTCTTACTAACGTATTAAATGACGTGATCATGATTGTCATCTCTAAGCTAGACGAGGATGCCAGCTACTGATACAGCTGATGCTGATACATAGAGGATGTAGTCGCGATCATAGTCAGGTGCACTAATTAATGGTGCATTTGAAAGCGCTGCTTTCAGATCGTCAAATGACTGTTGGGCATGGTCATTCCAGTGAAATGGGATGTCGTGACATAGTAAGCGAAGGAAACCATGTGCGCGTATGGTGTAATCAGGAACAAAGCGTCTGAGAAAATTAGCTTTGCCCTGTAGACTCTGAATTTGTCGTAAATTCCGAGGAGGTGGAAGTTTAGTGATAGCTTGGACTTTGAGGGGGTCCACGGTAATACTGCTTTGGGAAACAATAAAACCGAGGAGGTGCCCTGCAGTGACATAGAACAAACACTTGAGAGGATTTAAGCAGATGTTGTACTGACGACACCATTGAAAGATGATTCGTAAATCATCGAGATGTTGGGTGCGTTTCTTGGATCGAGCTATGAGGTCGTCCAAGTAGGTGAGGATGATTTTAGCTAGATCGTGGAAGATGTATGTCATCACCCGCTGAAAAGTGGCGCCGACATTTTTTAAGCCGAAAGGCAAGACACAATATGAAAAGGTACCCCACGGGGTAATAAATGCGGTTTTATACTGATCGGCTGGGTGGATTTGGATTTGGTTATAGCCAGAGAACCCGTCCATGAAGGAGAGAGCCTCGTGGCTGGTGCAGTCGTCGATAATTTGATCGATGAAAGGCGTTGGAAATTTGTCTTTTGGACATGCGTTATTTAGATCATGAAAGTCTGTGCAAACGCAGATAGTGCCCTATTTTTTGTCGACGGGTACAGGGTTGGAAACCCATGAAGTATAAGAGATGGGGTAAATAAACCCGGTAGTGCGTAATTTGTCAATTTCGGCTTTGGTAGCCGCAGCTTTGGTTGGGTGTAGTGGTCGTTGTTTCTGGCGAACTGGTGTGATGTCGGGCTAGGTGTCGATGCAATTTTCGACAATAGAGGGATCGAGGCCAGGTATTTTCATGTATGACCAAGTAAAAATATCCCTGTATTCTTGGAAGAGGGCTTTATATGCGGAGATTTCCTGAGGAGTGCAAGTAGATCCAATAGTGACTTCTTCGACGATGTCGTTTTTAATGGAAATGTCGATTTTGATGGTGGGGGAAATGTTGGCCATGTTGCCTTCTTCAAATGCATCAGGGGCAGGAATGGGATTGTTGAACCAATCGATAGGCCCGGATGGGATAAAATATTTGGGTTCGATTGTGTAAATGGGGTTTTGGTTAGGAGGCATGAGGGCTTCCTGCGGAGAGAAGAGTGCATGGTGATGTAGCGCATCCCAGGGTGAGTCTGCGTTGTTGAGCTCTTCGAGTATTTCCTCATCGCATTGGAAATGACGAAAATACAAGGGGTCGTGAGGAGTGATCTCAGTGCTAGTGTGATTGCCCCGTGATGGAGAAGCAAGGGGAGCAGTGTGAGTAGATGGTGAGGGTTCACTCGACATGAACCATATATTGAAGTACTGAGGAGTACCCGTAGTGGTTGGGTGGAGAGTCTCCGTAGTGGAATGAGAAGGAGAGTTTGGGGGATTGCGGGGTAAATCCTCAGAGATGTCGTTTAAGAACCATGGAGGCATTGGGAGTGCCTCGGGTTTGGGAGAAGTGACATGAAGAGCCTCAAGTGACGGGGTAATGTCAAGTATCACCTCTACAGGTTGGTGAAGCAGGGCCAATTGACGTTGCCTGTATGCAAGGATCATAGGACACTGGTATGTAAAATGAGCTAGTAAAATGAGCTAATGAGAAAGGGCATCTCATACGTTCATTGACTAAAGCAGTGACATAGCGAATGTCAGTGATATTTGTTGAAGAGGACGTAACAGGGCAGGGGTTGTTCTGGAAGTTCTGGCGTACCGCGGCCAATGTCTTCCGAAAGCATGGCAGTGCTGGGCAATGATGAGTGTAATGGCCATACTCTGAACAGATAGCGCAAGCGTATTTTGTCCTCAACCCTTTACTACTAGAAGGGTTGGTGGTATTAGCAGTAGTGACGGGTGTTATGGAAGTTTGATTGGGAGGGATTAAATTCCGTAATTCAGGTAGTGATGGACAATTGTTAGTTTGGTGGCCCTCTTTCTCACATAATGCGCAAGGTGGTGGTATGCGTGGAGGAAGTGGAGCGGTGGGCTCTTTCTTCTTTCTCCTACCCCTAGCTGTAGCAAGGGGGGTAGTGAGTAGGGGAGTGGTGGGGGTAAGGATGGGGATTTTCATGGGAAGTCCTTCCTATGGGGGAAGGGATGGTTGAGGGACCATCTCTGGTGGGTGTAAATACCAAACTAGGATTGCTAACACCATATTTGGTAGCGTGAGCATTGCAGCGACCTGAAAAGCTTCGATACCTGGTGGAGGGTAAAAGAAGGGAATTTGGGTGAGGGGTTGGGGAAGTGTCTCCTAGACGGGATTATTCCCTTGAGGGGACGTAGTCTCGGGGACTGTTGAGTTCGACGAGTGTGCAGGAGGCTCCGACTGGAGTGGTTATGCAACTATTGAGACGTCAGGAATGACTGAAGCCTCCTGAGGAGGAAGAGCATCCTCCGTGTGAGTTTCGTTAGATGATATGACGCATACCTGGTTAGGAGGATGAAGGAGTGGTGGTTCTCCGTGGTATGTCCCTAACAAGGATGGATCTTTGAAAATACCTGGACCCATATCAACGAGTGGGTAGGTATCTTGGTTGGTGTGGATGAGAGGAAGAATGTTATCGAGGTTGGCAGATGGGTTAGGCTCATAATGTGAGACTTGGTCGATGGTCACGATCTTCCCATTGTGGGGGAACATCATTGTCCGAAAGACGGAAGATGCCACTGCCTTCATAGCATATATGTAGCTACGACCGAACAGGATATTATAATTGAGTGGGGTGTCGATAACTTCAATATCAATGAGAATAGTCTTTCCCCCGTGTTCAACAGGGACATTTTGGAAGAGCCCTTCCGGAGAGGATGGTCGTCCGTCATAAGCTCGTAATGTGATGGCAGAGGGTATGAGTTCTGGAGAACCAAGTTTCTGCCATACTGTTTTGGAAATGATGCACGTAGAGGCACCTTCATTGATGATACACCGATGAACTGTGATGTTCCGCATTTTCACTGGCATTTGAAAAGCGATCAAGGCGGGAAGACAGGGTTCTCCACTATCAAGATCAAAGGTGATTATTCGAGTATCAGCAGGGTCGACTGCCCCCAAGGCGTAAAGTAAATATTTCCGCTGCGTCAGACAAGTTTGGAGGACTTTCAAGACTGACATGGCAGTCGGGGATTGTGCTAAGTCGTCTACCAAGCTATAGTTATGAGCTTCCCTAGCCTGTGGGTTGTGAACATTCCTGCGCAAGGGGATGCGAGGGATGCGTAGCGGTGGTTCGGCTGAAGGGCGAGGGATCACCAATGGGGGTCCCATCAGTGTAGGGATTGTCTCTGGAGATATGGGAGTAGACTCAGTGGGTGTATGATACTAACGATTACGTGTTTGCAAAAGGATTTCTTCCTCACTAGTGAGGAGAATTGTACGCTCTGCTGGATTATTAAGGTTGTGATATTGTCCCACCTGAGGTGGGGGATGCGGTGTGTCCTATTGGGTGTTGATCACACCTTGATGTGGAATAGGATTTTGCAGCACGGCGGGCGGGGGTTGCTACACGTATTGTTGTGGTGCCTACTGAGGGGTGTTTTGTGTAGGAGAATGGGGAAGACTATCAGAATCTTTTAGTCATTTGAAATCAACGATATGGGGGAAATGGTGAGTGTAATGACCGAACTCACCGCAAAGGGCACAAGGGAAGATGGTTTTGACATTATTTCTCCCTTGGCATTTGTTATTATTTCCCCCTTGGGGGTTTTGGTTCCCTTGGTTCTGGTTGCCCTCAGGTGGTTGGTGCTATGGGGGTTGATTCCCGCCTTGACCGGGGTTGTTATTATACCTATTCCGTCCTTTCTTCTTGGCATTGTTCGATGGGTGAGTTGGATTGGCTGTGTTTAACTATTCAAAATTTTGGTATTGTTGACCAGCAGAAGGTTGACCAAAGTTTACCCCCGCATGTGGATGAGGGGGAGCCACGGGTTGTGGGGGACCAGGAAATGGGAAGTATGGGTTTTGTGGTGGTACCAATCCATAAGGTACATAGGAAGGCATAGTGTTTTCACTAGTACTATAAGATGATATTGAGGGAGTACCACTGTTTGTGGGAATAGGTGGATGTATGGGAGGTGTCGGTGGTGGTCCACTGATGGGTGGAGGTATAGCAACAGGGTAGGGTTGTGGATAAGGGGGTGGGGGGTAACAAGGAGTGCCCCCATATGTCGGCGGGTATTGAGGTGTTCCATACATCGGTGGTGGTTGGGGTTGTGGACCATGGTGTGTGGTGGCACCTATTAGTCTGTCTGCTGAGTGAGACATCCCAGGTTTGTCTTGGCCAAACGACACAGGTTTTGGAAGATCAGGAAGTACCGTGTATAAGTACCCTGACTGTGCATAGATGAGGTCATATTGTTGGGCCTTACTGATGGCTTCTTCTTCGGATTGAGGGAAGGTGGAAGCTACATCCTTTCCAAGGAGAGAGACAAGTGATCTAAGAAACCAGTCGAGACATTGTTGCTTGGTGGTTTCTGCTTCGCACAAACTACGTCGCCTACGCCACTCATGAATGTGATCAGCGATATGGGTGGCTGAGGTTTGTTTGAAGTTAGACAGTAGTTCTAGACCATTGTCATGGTGGATGGGTAACTGGAAGAAGGTCAAGAATGCTTTGGCCAATGACTCAAAGGTCATATGGGATCCTAATTTTTCTTCGACATACCATTTGGCCAAGGGGCCAGTGAGTGTGCATTGAAATAATCACAGTCTGATGGAATCATCCATAATGCTATTGGAAGAGCCCCATATATGAAAGGTCATGACATGGTTGGCGGGGTCATCCCCTGCCTTTCCTTCAAACTTTGGTATATCTTAAGGAAGTTTTGTTGGCATTTTAGGCCATGTGATGTCATGCAAGATAGGATCATTTGTGAGTTTGGTGAGATCCGGTATGTTGAGAGAGGCCAAATATGGCATCTGTAGTGGGGTGAGAGGGTTAGCTCCGGCCATAGTGTGTTGTGAACCTGACCCTTGATGGGGACTAGGTGGGTTGGTGCTCCCTCCTTGAGAGGAAGTGGGTCTCCTGCTTCCTCGTAAAGGAGAGCGAGTGAACAAATGACCTTGGGAAGTTGACCCAAGTAATGTAGAACCAAGCAAAGTTGATCCTAAGATAGTAGCACTTACAGGAGTGTGTGAAGGAAGTACTGATGAGCGAGTAAAACCAGATACTCCTCCTAAGATAGGAGGGAGGTTGAGAAAGCGTCGTGAACGACGGGGGTTCTGTGGTTCCCCTATGATGTCATACTATTTGTGTGAATGTGTGCAAAAAGTGGTGAGAGAAATACAGAAACCAACAAAGCCTTTGTGTGTAACTGTTTACACAATATATATATCCAAATCAAACTGTAATCAGATGTGCATCATACATAACATGAGAAAGAAGCATATATATGGGTAAATGGGTTTTGTCCATGTGGGGAAATCAAAAGAAAGCAAATGCTCGTGTCCTAGAAGACGTAACGTCCTTCCTCTCAAATAGCATTGGACCTTCCAATAGTTCTCAACAGTGGGGTCTAAAGTCATCGGAAGAGAGACTAGTGAAGGATGAAACAATTGGTTATAATGAGGGGTAGAGGGGGCATATCCTGAAAGAGCTGGCGATACTTCCCAATAGCCACACAAAATCCAATCAAGGTGCGATTGCAGCCCACAATTGCCACCTAGGTAGATGTCCTAAAGTTGGTCACTAGGTACCTCGGTCAAAGTGAGGCATTTAGATTTTCGGCCTAAGAAATGGGTCACGGGATGGATCTCGTCCAAGAGGTGGGTGCCTCAAGGGGGGATGCACAAAACAACTGGACCTCAGCCTTCAACCCTTCATGGGTATCTCCCTGCCTTATGGTGATTGGAAGACTTGACTTGGAGGATTTTAAGTTCCTTCTTTGACAACCTCTATGTTTTATCAATGTGAGAACCAGATAATGGGGAGTTATTTGGATGCCTATCCCTGAAATCCTACCTAGACTAAAAAATTTTTTTTGGCACCTCCTGTGGAGGAAAACTTAGTGAGTTTTTTAGGAAGATTTTAGATGAAGTTGTTTTGTGAGGCTGGGGGTGTAAACCAACCTCGTTTTATTAACAATGGGAGTGGATAGTCCTGTCAAGAAAAGATGGGGTAGTTTTGGAATCCCTTTGGAGGAAACTTACTTGGACCTCCACGTTTCGAGAAGAAGCTATGTGAGTGAGAAGTGACTTTTGTGTGTGAGTGAAAGTGCGCCAATTTTAGTTAATTAGATGTCACCTTGCTGCATGTGGACTTCGATTGGTCCTTACAAGAGTTTGATTACCTAATTAGCTAGATGTCTTTGGTACAACCTTGCGGAATTCAAAAGCCCTAGGAAGCTAGCATGTGTACATGTGGGTCCGTTACTATCCTTTAACTCCCTATTGTGAGGTAATCTAGAAAAAGCATGAAATTATGTGGGCATGTATGGGCCCGTTACAAACCTTTAAACGCTCCTAGTGTTTTGATCTAAGAAAGAAAAATTTCAACCACTATTCTATCTTTGCAGCATGTGGGCATGTATGGGCCCATTACAAGTTTAAAATGTGTTTGAAAAAATGAAGCTAAGAGGGGTCCCAAAAGGGCCGTTGTCCTCCCCTAAAGGTTTAAAACTTTTGTTAAGGGAGATGAGATTGTTTTCACAATCTTTTTCTGATTCTCGAGATCGCTTGGAGGCGCGAGAGAAGAGCATACTCAACGATTGTTACTTCAATTCCAAGTCCCAATGTAAGTTTATATGTGATTAAAATTGATGTCCACCTTAGATTATTAGTCAAAACAAGCCATCCATGTGGCAAAAAGCAAAGAAGGGAAATTGATTTTTTATCCTCCTAAGTGCCTATGTGTGTTTGGCTAACCCCTTTATATGATGAGGGGACTAAGTGTGGTGTAGTGTTTAGAGAATGCATAACATCATTTTAAGAGGGCCCATGGCCTTCCCCACATCCCAATCAGCTTACAATGTGAAATTTTTACTCAGATGCGCGGCCCCTAGTGCTGATAGAGGCGCACAGAGCGCCGACGCGTGAACATAGTTGAGACAAAAAGTGCATGTGCGCAGAGAACGACAGTTGATTAAGAGCATGCGTGCACGATGCGTGTCTGTGGGGTGGAATACCCACACACCTGTGGCAAACAACTGAGAAAGAAAATCTAGATGTTTTTCTCTCAATTGTCCCTTGAATTGGATGGTTGACAGGTCGATCTAGGCCGGTTGGTGTACCTGCAAGTTAATTAAACTGAAAGAAGAGAAAAATAAACCCAAATGAGGAAGGAATTGATACCTAGTCCCCAGTGGAGTCGCCAATCTGTTTGCACCCTCTTCGCCACCTTGGTGAGAAAATAAGAGGTGCTTACATGCCCAGTTGGGTCTTGCTGAGCATGACAACTGTAGAGGAAAGAGTTAGAGAAATAAAGACAAAACTATAAGCAAGAATTAAACAAATACAAACTAAAATTAAAAGCATGGAAATATAGAGATAACAAAGACAAAAAAGACCAATGTCACCAATGTTTTTAGGATGATCTATTGATGAAATCAAAGCACAATGAAGAAAGGGGACTATGAGTCCCTTCTTCCTCCAAAGGAAGGCTCTTGGACCCTCACAAGCTTGCTCTCCTTACAACAAGAAAAATGAAAATGGTGATGAAATAACTCCTTTGCAAGTCCACTCAATGGAGAGGTGGATTGCTCAATGAAATGGTGCCAAAGTGCTATTGTCAAGGAGTGAGTCCTTAAAACAATATAAGCAACATAACATTACATGAAATTCCTTGAGAAAATGAGGGTTCTTCATGGCTTTTTATAGCATTGCATTGGGTTATTGTGTAACTCCTTTGTAGTGTGAAAAGAGGCTCTTTAGGGTTTTATTAGGTCTTTGACAAGCCTACCATGTGGATTTAGCTCAGATTTGAGGGTCAAATCGACTTGGGAGCTGATCCATAAGTGGTTGGGAGGCCTACCAATTCAATAAATGCGTCGTTTAGCAAGTGCGCGAGTTTTTGCACCAACAGCCGCACATCGTGCGCGTATGTGCACATGGTACGATCCTGTTCCGCGCATGTGCGCGCGCACCCAACTGTTGTAAAGTGATCTTCAATTTTTGCACTACTTTGTATACTTTTTGACCTTTTTGGAATGCTGTGAGATTAATTCAGTGCCATGAATGACTTCATTACTGTTTGACGATTCAGAGTTCTTGTCGCCATGTGCGGACGAAATTTCAGTGATAACACATGGGACATTACTGGAGGACTTTATGGAAGAAGCGAGGGACAAGTTTGTCTTTTATCTCAACGTATCATCCTCAAATGGATGGGAAGACATAAGTTGTGAACAGGAGCTTGGGAGATTTACTGAGGAGCCTAGTGATTGAACACCACAGTCAGTGGGATCACATTCTGCCACAAGCAAAATTTTCTTATAATGATTCGATCAATAGAAGCACAGGGCAGAGTCCATTCCATATTGTATATGGAATGAAGCCAAGGGGAGTTTCTGAATTAAAAGATATGGAACAAGCTGAATTCAGAAGTGCTAGTGCAGAGGACTTTGCAGAAGCAATGAAGGAGCTTCACAGTCAAATCAAGAAGTGATTGCAGAGTTCAAGCCAAGAGTACAAGGACAGAGTAGATCAACACAGGCGAGAACTCTAATTTGAAGTTGGTGATCTGATTCTTGTACATCTGAGGAAGGAAAGGTTCCCAAGGGGAACATACAATAAACTGAAAATGAAAAATATTGGACTATGCAAGGTCATAAGGAAATTTGGGGCAAATGCATATGAGGTTGAATTACCTGAGGGGATCGGAATTTCATCGATATTCAACATCTTAGATTTGTACCCTTACAGAGCTAAAGAATTAGGAGAAAAAGAAATTTAGTGGAACAAACAAATGCTCGTAGCTGAAAAACCACAGATGGAAAGTATAATTGACAAGAGGGTTAGCAAAATGACCAGGAGAAAGAAGTATTTTGAATACTTGGTCAAATGGAAGGGACATCCAGTTGAAGATGCCAGTTGGGAGGATGAAGTAGAAATTCAGAAGCACGGACAGACCATGCAAGAGCTCATGAACAGGAGTTCATGAAAAAAATCAAGCAAGAGAGTATGATGTAGGAGCATCGTAAGCAGTCAAGCGAGCGTGGAGGCAAAGGATAGATGGAAAGCGCAATATGCATTTTTCACATTTTGAAATATTTTGAAATTTTAAGGGAGCGGATATAATGTAATAGTTAGGAAGATGGCGTACTTGCATTTATATCTTGGAGGTTGTAAACAGATCTTGAGCGATTGTTCTCATTTGTAAAAATTTAAGGCATTTATGCATAGTTAATGAAAGTAGGTAGATTTAAATTATAGATTAGACAGTTTAGAGAGAAGGAGGGAAAATGGATATAGACACCCTCATCTTTGTATTATGACATTCATTAGATCATTGTAACATTAGCATAGGACAGAATAAGAAGAAAGTTGTAGAAAAAAGTTGTAGAGAAGAACCCATGTATAGAAGCTTTGAATTAATATATGAAGCTTTGAATCAGACTCATGGTGTTATGATGTTTTCTGTGTATACATGCTGACTGGTATGCTGATAGTTGTTTATTCTCTTTGTTATGCATTTGTTGTGATGCTATGCTGTGTATGTAGGATTTCATATTAAATGTTTGAAGTCTGAGAGAACAAAGAGAATGATTTTCAATTGTTTCTCTTCCTAAGAGAGAATTTCCTCCAAGGAGTGCGTTGACAAAAGTTCAGAGATTATCTCTGAAAGCTCAGGAGGGATACCATTGTTCTCATTCCAGTAGAAGTGCAAGTGAAGCACAGAAGCCGTGCAAGGTGTGCCCAGGCTGGTTGAAAGCTTAGAACTTATCAACCAAGGGGATAGTTGAAGGACTCCTGTTGCAGGGAGTGCACAGAGTTGAAGAATCAAATACTCAGAAGTATTTGAATGTCTGCTGCAAGGAGTGCATGCAAGGGTCCTTTTGAGACTTGAGTTGCAAGAGAAATATTAGAAGGGATAACACCTTTGAACACTTCAAAGGAGGACGGAGATTGAAATACTTCAAAAGGAGGTGAGGGTCGAAGTCAAACAGTAGAAGTAAAATTCAGAAGGGAGAACATTGGATCATTTTGCAGGAGAAACGAGTGGTTGAAATTATATGTGGAGAATTCATGAAACCACGAGGACCATAGGATCCAGAGAAGTTGCAAGGTGGTTAGAGGCTGAAAAAATCATCACTCTAGAATCCAGAATCGACGTGGACCATTGATCATGCTTTGCACAAGCCGACAGATCATTTCAGCATTTCGGGGATCCTGACGACAAGGAGTTGAGCGCAGTGGAACAAAAGTCCTGAAGTCACGAGTTGCAACAAGAATTGGCGTGGAATTTCAGGATTTTGGCACTTCGGGTGTCAAGAAACGGAGGAGGCAGTGCTTTGGGATCAATAGTCCCAAAATCTTGGAAGGGTGACAGGTGGCGTGTACTCGTGCATCGAGGGGTCAACCCATAGTTGCCTATCACATCTCAGGATTTTGCAAAGGAGGAGTATGAAGGATTTACACTCCAACTCACAAGGTTGCGAGTTGCGAGAAGTGTGAAAGGGAAGTCAGACTATCGCTGACTATTGCATCTCAGGATTTTGTAGGAAAAGAGCATGAAAGCTCAACGCTTCAATTCGCCAGATTACGAGTTGCGAAAGATGCTCGTGCTAGGGCCAGTTGTGGTCATGTGGAGGTGAAGCTCGTACCTTGTGCCTATTCACATAAGGGGGTTTTAGAAGGACCTA
This sequence comes from Picea engelmannii, assembly GCA_009831015.1. NCBI lineage: Eukaryota > Viridiplantae > Streptophyta > Pinopsida > Pinales > Pinaceae > Picea > Picea engelmannii. The sequence continues at coordinate 1,588,402 of ML780911.1, forward strand.
TGGACCGATTCATTGAAGGTTCCGATAGGGATCCGAAAGAGCCACTTCGGCTCAAGGAGATTCGAATGTTCCTGTGAGCGGATCTCGGCCTGCGGGTTGGGGGGTCCGCATCACAACGACCCACCATCCCAACTAAGGTAAACCTCCCTGTAAATACTTTGTGTGGTTGTGTGAGTATTAAATAGTGGTGTGATGTTAATGATTTCAAATCCATTTTCAAAGTTCAACATAAAATCATCTGTTTCTAAATTGGTGTGAGTAATCAAATATTAGATCAAATAGATAAGTTTCTTTTTCCAATACTATAGGTTGGAATTTAATTGTTTGATGTGTGGGAATGTTAATAAAATGTTATTTTGAGCTTGTGATTGTAGTGTTCTCAACAGGAATAGGAACCAAAGGACTTTATCTCTCATTTTCATGTTCTATAATGAAGTCTCTCAGTCATGCTGACCGTTCCTTGTACTAAAGAAGGTTTGGTTGAATAGAACAGAGTGAGAATTGATTTATGTTTCGAGAGTGATAGGAGTTGATTGTTAATCACTGTTTTGATTGCTACATGAAACAAGATCTTACGTTCATATCTCTAATTCATAAGCCTGGAATGAACAATCTTTTTACCTAAGAAAGAACATTTTGATTTATTGTTTGTTTGAAAAGTTTTGTTATCTATTTTCTCTTCTAAGTTTGAAGTTGTGTGAAGCATTTAGATATCATAAAACAGAGTGTTAAATTTTTTATTATTTTAGTTGCTACATGGGACAGATTCAAAGTCCATATTTTTTATTTCATAAGCATGTAAATGGACAGATTCATTACCTGAGAAAGAACCTTTAGATCACATGCTTGTTGGATTCTCTTCATGAGTTTTGTTTTATGATATTTAAGCTGTGTGAGGAAGATAGATTAAAAAGTTTTAAAACAGAGTATTGGTATTGATTGTTTCTTCTTTATGTTATACTCATCAGACATACAAACCTATCTGTTATCAGCACATATAGTGCATCAACTCTACTGATTACGAATCCCATTTGATAATTTATGTTTGGTAATATATTATGCAAATAATTGCACCAACAAGGATCTCATGGGAGAACATGATGGGACAAATCAAGTTAATGATGCCATGGAAGAAGATGATGGGACAAATCAAATGATCCAATATTTGTATGCTCAGTCAGATGAGGATGGGGATAGTGATGGTATTTATGATGGACCTCTATTATAAAAGGAAAATAAATGACTTTAATAAAGGCTCAAGAGAAAATCTTCTCTCTGCTACATTGTTGTTGGTGAACTTAAGGGTTATAAATCATTTGTCAAACACTTGTATGACACAGATCCTAAGGTATGTAATATGTTTCATATCATATACATAAATTTTGAATTATATATATTTTTTCTAGTGTTAATTAATGTGTAAAATAATAATGCAATATTTACAATTAATATTCTTTACATTAACTAGTGATTATTTGTTATGTTGTAGATTGTTAGGTGAATTTTTGTTACCATTGTCAAATATTTTACCTCACACATATCGAGATTTTCTTTCCATTATCAAATACATTTGAATGGAGTATAGAACTATAGATTCATGTCCTAATGATCATATTATATATTATGGACAACATTAATCAAAAATAGAATGCCGACAATGTCTTATCTATAGATATCAAACCGATCAAGTAAAACAAAAGGTGTCTCGAAAGGTTCTATGTCATAATCCCATAATTCCATGTTTGCATCGATTGATTAGGTGTGAAAGCATAGAACAATTTATGGATTACCATGCATGGAAAATAAGTGGGGATGGTATTCTTTGAATGCCTACAAATGGTTATGCATTTAGGGAAAATGAGGAAAATTGGGCAGATTTCAAAGATGAACCTCGTAATGTTAGGCTTTAATTGGTAGCTGACAGTTTTAATCCATTCAGAGAGATTAGGTCTATTTACCCAGTGCGGCCTATTTTTGTTATCAACAATGGCATTCCTCCTTGGATGTCAATAAATATGGAGCACATAATGTTGACAATGATTGTTCTATATTTTTGTTTACATTAATTTTTTTAATGTAACATTTTCATTTGTTTTGTTTTTTTCACAATATCTTTTGTTTATTTATTTAATTTCATATACATATTATGGTAGTAATTATGTGTAAGTTCAAACAATTAGGTAAGTACCAAGTTAAAAATATGAATGTATATATTGAGCCTCTTATTGATGAGCTACTAAAGTTATGGGACAACATCACTATGTATGACATCTATAAACCAATTGTTGAGAAGAAATTTCAACTTCGTGGAATACTTGTATGGACAATTCATGATGCCCTGACTAACACATTTTTGTGGTATGTAGAATTTTGTTGCACTTTAATACTATATAATTGTTTAAATATATCATGCATTTTTTTTAAATAATACCATCGTATAATTGACATTAATCCATCAAACGTTGTAGGTATTCAAACAAAGGCTAAATTTGCATGTCCAGGTTGTGGTCCTAAGATGAAGCATCATCATTCAAAAAGTTTAGGAAAGGTGGTGTTTGATGAGTATAGGAACCTCCTCCCTAAGAACCATAGGTATCATACTACTGAAAAACATATTTTCAATGGGAAAGAAGAGATTGGATTAAAACCATGAAGAATGACACCTCACCTATGGAAGTTGAAATATAATAGGAATTGTCAAGGTACACAATTTATTTATGTATCATATATGAAATGTTTTCAATTTTTATTTTAATAATTATTGAATTTATTTTACCGTATTTGAATTTTTGTGATTTCTTTTATGCTTCACGATGGAGGTCTCCATCATGAAGATGTTAATAATGGGCTTCCACGAGGAATGAAATGTTATCCCACTCAATTCATGAGGTTTCCATACTATGAGGAGCTAAAAATAACTCATTTTTTGATACAATTCATAACAGGAAGAATGTGACAGAAACATTATGGCGAATCATAGATGGTAGGAGGGATAAAAAAAAAATTGTCAAAATTTGTACTGACATTCAGGAATCCAATCATGCAATGTGAAGTGTGATCCGATAAAACAACGATGTAGGCTAAAATAACTTTCCATGGTTATTAACAGAGAAACAAATCAATGATGTAAAAGAGGTCATTCAAATAATTAAATTTTCCACAGGTTTTTCTTCAAACATAAATAATAACTTAACAAAGAAAGGTGAATTTGGTGGGGTAAAAACACATGATTGGCATACCTTCATTAAGGTAATAATTTTGGTATACATATTTATATATTGGACATATACATATTTTAATATTTTTGTTTTGTCTAATTTGGTCGAAACAAATAATGATTTGTATTTTTTGATACAGTATGTTCTACCACTATCTCTCTCAAACAACTTTGACAACAACATCAAACAAGTTATATATGATATTGGCAAATACATGATGTAAGTAGTTGTGATTTATATGCAAAATGTTCTTTCAATTTGTTGTTGTACTTAACGATGTGTGCTTTACTTGTAATGTAATATATATTATTGTTATAATGTTGAAACATGTTGTTTTCTTGTGTCATGATCTATAGATGGTTATCATTGAAACAAATCCATGAAAATGATATAAAGTATTGGAAGAGATAAATTCCTCGGCTAATGTGTGAAATGTAAAAGTATCTACCTCCAACATTTTTCAATGCACAAGAACATGTTGATGGGTCCTAAATCCATTAATTCAACAGCAGGAACCAAACCCACCACCGAGGCATAATTATACTTTGTGGCGTTTAATGGTGGAATGGTTCTCTAGATCTTGTAATCCGACGAATTTATCGATGGGCTTTATATTTTCTTGTGAAGGCTATTCCTTCAGTTTGGACTCTCTTTTGTATTTTTCCTCTTGGGTGGGACCGATGTGAGATGTAAGCCGGTATAAACCAACTTGGAAGCAAATAGAATTAAGTTCTGACTATTGGGGAAGAAGATGAGCTTGGGATAACCCGCTACTCAAGCATGTAGACAACAATTTTATACCACAATTCCTAGTACTAGTACGTTAACCATGTGAGCATCCGATTATTGTCTGAGACACTTCATTTATCAGAAAGAAAACACATATGTGATAAGATAATGACAATCAAAATAATTCACCTACACTAATCATCCATCACATGATAACACAACGATTCATCTTCATAATTAAAGTAAAGAACAACAAAATATTGCACCAGATAACTTGACAACAGATTAAACATATCTGACTTGTCACAACATCTATTCATGAAATGAGAAAGGAAATGATTCTTCTCCATACCCAATCACACATGCATTTGTTGAAAACAACTTTGTCTTTGGTTCAGAAGGACTTCTCTATTAACAGTAGCTCGAAAATAATTCTTAACAAAACCAGAAAAACAGAAGAGTTTCTTGCAACAACCATCAACCCTTTACTAATTGGTCGATGTTCTTATTTGTAACATAGAATTCAACTGAAATGGTGGCTAAGTGTAGTTTAAACCAAAAACAATTCACCACATGGCATCCTCTTCTAACAGTTTCTTTAATAGTCAACTCAAGATATCACTTGAAAGGGTGACTTGTCTCATACTCTGACCAACTGATAAACAGTTCTTCGCAAGTTTGGGCCCATGGAAATCTGTGTTGTTCCATAGGAGCCGTGTAAATTCCTTCGACCTCCACCACATGTGCTCGATACTTCACTAGATTGGTGTTTAACTGTTGTAGCACAATTCGAGATCTAATCAAATATTCCATAAATCTTTGCACTTGGCTCGACGTTGTGGCGATCACCATTGCTAGATCTTTGACCCATAATGAATATTGCTTGGCATGTGATTCGACTATGTCGTACAAGTGGACGAAGTCAACGGGGGTGCTGAACTCAGGGATTCCAATATCCTTTATTGATTTGTTAATTTTACCCCAATGTTTCTTTCACTTGATCCACTTCTCTTGAATTTCCCGATGTGGTTCCTGAGACATTTTAGTCGAATACTCGGCTAATCGCTTCATGCAATAGAGACTACTTTTACTAAACATCTGGATGCCATGTTCTTATTTATTCTTCCCTGTTTGACTGCATCAATGTATTTGATTCTCTCTACGACCTTCTGCTCCCTTTCACACCACTGCTCCATGTTCTTGCACGTTGTGAGTGCCATGAGAGTGTCTTCCTGGAGCTCGGTTATTTTTGCAGTAAAAAGGTGTTTCTCCTTTTTGAATCTGTTGTAATCCTCTTCGAACTCGCTTCTCAGGAATAAAGCGGTCTGAGTGGTTCCCTTAGTATTCAAATAGGTGACGCAAATGTTCTAGTTACTTCAAGGAAGTGACCAACTCTTTTTCATCCCATTTGGCTCTATCTAGGGTGGCATCCGAGATTGCCATACCCATGCGGATGAGATCAGATGTGTTGAAATAATGTAACTGCAAAGTGTATTCTTATTATTATTTGATATATTATTCATTGGATCAATACCCATTGTGGATTGATCATGTCGGCTATTGTAAAAGAACCAAATCCCTTTTTGAGGATTGGTCATAATATAATTGTAATAGGCAAAAGAAGAAGTCGGCCCCAAAATGTATCAAAGAGGCCCCGTAATATAATAAAGGTGGTTATAACCACCCAGATTAACAAGTCGGCCTTGCCAGTGAAGAGACACTTCACATGTGCCAAATTAGTACAAATAAGGAGGCTAGCACCTCACTTAGACACACCTCACTTGCTCATTTTGAGAGACAAGTTTCAGAACTGTAGTTGGAGAAGAGGGAGAGAGAGAGAGAGTGGCGCATCTTTGGGAGAGGATCTTTTGTATTAACTTCAGTTATCTCTTGGCATTGTATTGGCTATCTATAATAGGGAAGTTTTGTTGGGTTTTCTTCCTCTAGAGGGCTTCCCAAGATAAATGTTGTGTCTATTGTGATTGTGTATTTCTCAATGATCCTATATTATGCTATTGTTATTTAATGAAATGAAAATAAATCTAATAATATCTTAAACATTAACATGGGATCAGAGGCAAGATGAAGAAATCATCTTTCACAAGAGTGAAAAACGTCACTGTTGTCATACATGCAAATTAGGACTTTTTGATGGTGAATCTTTTCAGCCCTAAAACCAGCTAGAAAAGTGTGCCCTCCCCCAAGGATTACTTTAGAACTCTCAGTGCACCTTTTCAGTGGCTAGATCTCTTGGAAAGTTAAACCCTAGTTTCACAAAGTACCAGAAGTACAAGAAAACTAGAGAACCAGAAGTACCAGAAGTACCAGAGTACCAAAGGTACCAGAAAACCAGAAGCACCAGTCCATAAATCTGCAGATCAAGTTTGGAGGGGTAAAAGTTTTATTTTCTCAAATCCAAGCACACCAGACTACTCGCCTTAGCCAAGCACATCTCCTGGAAAGTTCAGAGTTTGATTTTGAGCATTTTCATTTTTTGGTCATTTTCCTAGCTCCAGGTAAAAGATGTCTGCAAGCATGAATCTTGCTAACAAACTGAAAGGCATGGAAAAATTCCATGCCTAGAAGTATAGGATTGGCCTAATCCTTGAAGAGAATGACCTATCAAGATTCGTCAAAGAGGAAGTACCAGAACCTGACGATGCTACAGAAAAATCCAAGCATCTAAAGGACACGATCAGGGCCAAAAGAATCATTGCAGATTCAATCAAAGACCACCTGATTCCTTATGTGTCATCAAAGAAGACATCGAATGAAATGTTTGATGCCCTAAGCAGACTGTACAAAGGAAAGAACATAAACTAGAAGATGAATCTAAGAACTCAACTGAAGAATAAGAGGATGTAGAAAGGACAAACAATCCAAGAATATTTCTCCAGAATCTCATAATTTAAAGAATAGTTAAAAGGAATTGGAGACACCATAGATGAATATGAGCTCATAATGACAACTCTTAATGGTCTCACAATACCTTGGGAAGCATTCATCCAAACAATTTGTGCCAAAATGGGGAAATTGAATTTTGACCGTCTATGGGAAGAATGCATTCAAGAAGAAACAAGAGTAGCTAATCGTGAAGTGCTACTATCAAGAGATGATGATAGATCCCTAGCTACTCACACCAAAAGAGGAAGGAAGAAACCCTACTTGCAGAAGGAGACTCATAAAGAGCCTCAACAGGCAAACAAATTCAATAATAAAGAATCTTATCCAAGGAGATTTTAGAAGAAAGGACAACGAAGGGAAAGAGATTACTCATCTGTACAATGCTATCATTGTGGCAAGATGGGACACATTGCAAAATTCTGTCCATACAGACAAGAAGAATACAAGAGGAAACACAAGAGGCACCATGCCCATGTAGTTGAAGATGAAGAGCCACCTGCAAAGATGATAAGAGAGTAGATCAAAGACTATGTCTTAATCTCAACCCTCTCATGATCGGTAACACCTAGAGAGGACACATGGCTCATTGATAGTGGTGCCTCCAAGCACATGACAGGTCAGAGAGACATTCTCTCTTGTATTTCAGAAAATAAGTTTTCTCAAAAAGTGACACTTGGAGATGATTACCAATGTCCCATCAAGGGAGTGGGAGAATCAAGATACAAGCTAAATTCAGGGAACTCAATAAAGATGAAGGATGTACTCTTCATACCAGGTTTGACAAAGAACCTACTCTCCATTTATGTTTTAGAAAAGAAGGCTTCAGAGTTTCCTTTATAGATGAAGAAGTCCTCATGTGGGCTAAAGGAGAAACCCTGAATGAATCAATCATCATTGGAAGAGAAGAAAATGGCTTGTATAAGCTAAAGGGTCACTCAAAAGCTGACATGACCCATGCCATTGAAAACTCATGTGAAAATTGGCATAGAATATTATCTCACATCAATTACAAGGCACTACCATACATACGAAAAGTTGTCATAGATCTACCAGAATTCAAAATTGACCATGAAGGCGTGTGCAATGGATGTGCGCGAGGGAAGAACATCAAGAACCCTTTTCTGAAGAGAGACAAAAAATAAAAAGGAGTCCTAGAACTCATTCATTCATATGTGTGTGGCCCAATTCCATCGTTATCCATTAGTGGGTATGTATACTATGTATCATTTATTGATGATTATTCTCGTAAGACCTGGGTGTATTTTTTGAAGTCTAAAGATGAAGTGTTCAACAAGTTCAAGGAATTAAAAGCCTTGATAGAAAACCTTTTCGAAAGAAAGATCAAGATACTCAGGTTAGATAATGGAGGAAAATATACCTCAAAATAGTTCATGATCTTATGCAAAGATGTTGGGATCAAGAGGGAACTCACAAATCCCTATAATCCTTAACAAAACGGTGTAGTTGAATGAAAGAACAAAACGATAATGGAAGTTGTGAAGACTATGATCCATGATCAAGATCTTCCAATGTTCTTATGGGAAAAAGAAGCAATGACATCCATTTATGTGCAAAACTGATTATCCCATAGTGATTTTGGCTTCAAGACCCCTGAAGAGATGTTCACCAGAAAGAAGCCAAAGGTAAGCCATCTCAAAATATTTGGCTGCCTAGTTTTTATACATATTCTGAAAGAGAAGAGAAACAAGATGGAACCTTAAGGAAAGAAGGTAATATTTGTGGGATACTGTGAGGTATCCTACAAGATACCAGATATATGAAATATGCAAAACAGAAACGAAATGCTAGAAATAACAGAATAACAGTAAAATATCCAGCATAATCTTCACAATACACAGAAATGATTCACGAAATAGCAACAGAAATAGCACTTTGAATCAGATAGCAATGTTCATAGGCCTCTTCGAGGGGG
>ML780911.1:1601245-1644098 GCA_009831015.1 Picea engelmannii
GTCGGTCCGTACACAGGTGTTGTCTGATGCGCTACCACTCGAAGGGGTACCAACAGGGGTTACAAGGGTGGCCAACAGACGTGCGCTTAAGAACCACTTGTATTTTCTGCGTGTATGAATCCCTCAACCGCGGGTTTATGCGCGTAACGACAACTCTCTGTGGCTTAAATACGCCGGAATACGTCTCTACCCTGAAAAAAAAAATACCCACAATTTCTGCCAAGGAAAGTGCTCTGATACCACTTGCAAGATACCAGATATATGAAATATGCAGAACAGAAACGAAATGCTAGAAATAACAGAATAATAGTAAAATATCCAGCATAATCTTCACAATACACAGAAATGATTCACGAAATAGCAACATAAATAGCACTTTGAATTAGATAGCAATGTTCACAGGCCTCTTCGAGGGGGCAACCTCCAATCGACCAGCGCTCTATTACAATAATATCCAAGATAGGGTTCTCATACCCTCGACTCCTATTTATACTAAAAAGAAGCATCTAGAGGAAGATCCTTCTAGAAGCGGAAGCTTCTATTAGGTCTTATTACATCCGCCTTATTCTATTTTATTGAAAGGTCTTATTAATATTGACCTTTATTACATCCGAATACATTGATCTACCTATGTGCGAGTTAGGACCTTAACATATCCAAGGCCTTCATAATTTACATACCAGGTCACCACCACATTGAGATCAGCAGGGATGTGACCTTTGATGAAGATGCAGCACTCAAGAAATCGAGAAGATTCCATCTTGAAGAAGTACGTGAAGAGGAAACAGTAATCCCCAGAACTATAGAATCAGTGAGGGAGGTTCCCAGAGATGTAGAACCAATGAGGGAAGACGTAGTTTCCCCTGATGAGGAAATTTTAGAAGACCATGACATGGTAGAATTTCAAGAACAACCTCAGATGACGATCCTCCATAAAAGAAAACCAGCTTGGGATAGAGATCTCATTCAAGATGGAGAGAAGTATGGTGTTCCCCAAGGAACCACGAGACAAGTGAAAAGACCAAATCCATTCTCAAGTTATACGGCTTTGATGTGTGACCTCCTAGAGAAGGATCCTACCTGATTTGAAGAAGCCATTCAAATGAAAGAATGGGAAAATGCCATGAGAGAGGAATACAAATCCATAATAAAGAATGATGTATGGGAAATAGTTCCCAGACTGAAGAGTAAAGACATGGTATCCTCCAGATGTCTTTTCAAAATAAACATATTGCTGACGAAAGTATTGAGAAGTATAAAGAAAGATTTGTTGCTCGGGGATTTTCTCAAAAGGAATGCATTGACTATGAAGAGACACTCGCTCCTGTATCCAGATACACTTTGATCAGAACCATCATAGCCCTTGTAGCTAAGATGAAGTGGAATTTTCACCAGATGGACGTAAAGACAACTTTCCTAAATGGTGTCATCGAACAGGAAGTGTATCTAGAGCAACCTCAAGGATTTGAAGTTAAATATAGGAAGTCTCGTGTCTGGAAGTTGAAGAAAGCATTGTATGGATTAAAGCAACCTCCTAGAGCTTGGTATGGCCAGATATATAGTTTCTTGATGAGCTTGGGATTTACCAAGAGTAAAGCAGATTCTAACTTATACTTCAAGGTTATGAACGATGAACTAGTGATATTACTTCTATATGTGGATGCCTTATTCTTAACTAGAAAAGAAAATCTCATCACTGAATGTAAGAAGAGACTTGCCTTAGAATTTGAAATGAAATACCTTGGCCTAATGAATTATTTCTTAGGTCTTGAGGTATGTCAGAGTCCAGAAAGAATCTTTCTTAACCAAGGGAAGTATGCAGTAGAAATCCTGAACATATTTGACATGTTGGAATGCAAGTCCATGAATACACCCATGGAAGCGAAGTTGAAGCTGTTGGTCAACACTTCATTAGAATTGATTGATGCCACACTGTACAGACAGATTATTGGATCGTTGATGTACCTGAAGAACACTAGACCAGACATTTTTTTTGCCGTGAACACCTTGAGTCAGTTTCTAGTAGAACCCAGACATGTTCACCTAGTGGTTGCAAAACATGTGATGAGGTACCTTAAGGGTACAATAGATTGTGGTCTCAGCTGTGATGGAGATCATGATTTCACATTGAGTGGATATACTGATGCAGATTGGGCAAGAAGTGTTTTAAAAAAAAAAATCACTTCAAGATGTTGTTTCAGTTTGAGATCAACCATGATCTCATGGCAGAGTAGAAAGCAATCCAACGTTTCTCTCAGTACAACAAAAGCAGAATACATTGTTTCATGTTCTTCCAGTTGCGAAGCTATATGGCTTAGAAATTTGTTTACCGGTCTATTTGACCTAGAGTTGGAAGCAACCACAATCCTATGTGACAACCAGAGCTACATAAAGATGACATATAATCCTATATTCCATGACAGGTCAAAGCACATAGAGATCTGATATCATTACATCCATGACATGGTGCAAAGAGGAGCCTTAAAGCTCTAGTACATTAGCACGGATGAACAGGTTGTTGATGTGTTGACCAAGCCTCTATCTCATGTAAAGTTTGAGAACTTTAGAGATAATCTTGGTATAGTCTGAAAGGAACTTCCTCAAAAGGGGGAGTAGTTATTGTGACGAGAAATCTCTTGCTTCCATCTTTATTGCTGTGACGTAAAGCGAGATGATGTGATGAGACTAAAACTATGCTTTTGGCTTGATAGCTGCGACGTAAAGCCAGTCTAGATAAGGATTCCAGCTTGATTGTTGTGACATAAAGAAGGATGAGTATCTTTCTTCTATGATGCAGGATCATATCCCACATCAAGCAAGCCAACGCAGAAGCGGAAGACAGCTGGACAAGCCAACACAATTTTTGAAATCACCTTGGGAGTTGTTGCGCAATCTTAAATGTAACAATTTAATGAAGCGCACTTGTATATTGTAATCGGACCTTGAGCCTTTAGCTCTCATCCTTAGTAGGTAGATGACATTTAAGGTAGTTAATGTAAAGTAGATAGAATTTAATTATGGATTAGACTGTTTGTAGAGCACAAGGGGGAAACTGGATATAGACACCCTCATTGTGCATTTGTATTATTATTGAAATCAGAGGAGGAAGAGCAAGGGTGTGCAGAGAGTTGTGTAAGAACACCCATGTATAGATACTTGAATTAATAGAAGAGTTTGATTCAAAATTCATGGTTTGGGTGTTATTCTCTGTGTATTGATGCTGAATGGTATGCTCATAAATGTTTGCTTCCTGTTAATACATTTGCTTTATGTGCTATGTATATGATTTCATGTTTGAATTGAAGTCTGATAGGAGGTAGGAATGAGTTTCAATTGTTTCTCTATCTGAGACAGAGGTTCCTACAAGGAGTGCAGTCGAAGTGTCTGTAAGGAGTGCATAGACAGAGGGTTCACATAGGGTTTATTTTGTTTCCATTTTCTCAAAGGAGCAGTTGGGCACAGGAACCGTGCAAGGAGTGCGCAAGCCAAGAAAAGTCTTAGGGTTGCGAACCTGAGTGAAGAATTGAAGGACTACTACTGAAGGTGTGCGCAGAGTCGAAGGATTCAAACACTTAGACGTGTTTGAAGGTTGTCGCAAGAAGTGCGTGCAAGGGTCTTTTATAAAATCTCAGGAAGGGTAAGGCCTTCAAATCTATTGAAGGGAAGTTGCAACTAGGAGTTTGTAAGAAGCGTCGCAAGTTTGCACATAGATAGATGAGTTCTGTGGAAGAACACTTAGTCATTTTGCAGATTTCTCAGAGGAGGAAAGGACGATCAGAATTCTCCGAAGATAATTCGCGACATTCCATGGGCCGTTAGATCTTGTGGAGGTGCAAGAGAGATACGACGTCATATTCTCTAGAGGCTAAAATCTCAGGAGGGGTAGATTCGTTGATCCAAGCTAGCTAAGGCTGTTGGATCACTCGTATAATCACCTAGCGGGGTTTCGTGAGAGAAGAGTCGAACATTTGGCAACAAAAATCGGGATATTGCGATACGCGATATCCCGACGGATATGTAAACAGTGTGGGGTCACAGGAATTGGTGATGTGGACAGGTGGCATGCCTTATCGGGATATCACAGTGAGAACTCTCGAATTATTGACATTAGGATTCGTGATCCCATGAATTCTGAAGTCCCGACGAGATAAGGGATCGTTGTAAAGTCAAAGAAGTGAGCTCATCGGAGTTTCAGCATCGTGAGTCAAGAGTCGGTAAAGTGAATTGCTTGATATCGCGAGTGGTGGAATCACAATAGGAGAAGTCACGACGTGTAAAGGAAGGGTCAGCATTGACTTGCATCGGGGTTTGGGGATTCAAAACACCAGGGCTCAGCCATTGACCTCGTGATACCACGAAGTTTGATCTCCCTATTGTAATAAGGGGATCACGTGAGAGTTATGTGGGTGCAGATTTCCCGATAGGGAAATAGAAGAACATTGGAGTTCTTCGGGCCGTGAAAGAAGGAAGATCCTGTGAGCGGGCGTGCTTGAGAGAGGGCAGGTCAGAGAAGATGGAGCTGGAGACGACTGATCATCCAAGCCCATACAGAGTTTCGTGGCTACAAAAAGGACACCAGGTAACTGTCACTAAACAATGCTTGGTTGAATTCAAGATAGGAGGATATAATGATAAGATCTTATGTGATGTCATTCCTATGGATGTTTGTCATCTATTGCTGGCTAGACCATGGAAATATGACAGGAATGTGATTCATGATGGGCGAATGAACACATACACCCTGGACAAGAATGGGAGGATACACATGTTGCTTCCGATTAAGGATAAGGAGGTGAAGCCAGAAGTAAGAAACACTGTACTTCTCATGAGTGGGAAGGAACTTCTTACGGAGGTTAAGAAGAAGGAGGATCCACAGTTCATTGTGGTCAGAAAATCAAGGATTGTTCTGACTAGCACAAGAGTGGATGATTTTCCAGAGGAAATTTAGGAACTGCTGGAAGAGTTCGTTGATATAGTAGTGGATGAATTACCTCATTCATTGCCACCGATAAGAAGTGTGAGTCATCATATTGATCTCATACCAGGAGCCAGTTTGCTGAACAAATCCGCATACAGATTGACGCCGCAAGAGAATGAATAGGTTAAAAGGCAAGTCCAAGAGTTTTTGGACAAAGGATTGGTCAGAGAAATCTTGAGTCCATGTGTTGTTCCAACAGTACTCAGTCCAAAGAAAGACAGAGGCTGGAGGATGTGTACTAACTCGAGGGTGATAAATAAGATAACCAACAGGTACAGATTTCCATTGCTGAGGATGGATGATCTGATGGATTGCTTGAGTGGAGCAAAGTATTTTTCAAAGATTGATTTGAAAAGAGGTTAGCATCAAATTCGCATGAGAGAAGGTGACGAATGGAAAACAACCTTCAAAATAAATGAAGGGTTGTATGAATGGCTTGTTATGCCATTTGGATTAACAAATGTGCCAAGTACCTTCATGAGATTGATGAATGAAGTCCTGAGGGAGTTCATCGGGAAATTTGTCATTGTGTATCTGGATGACATACAAATTTACAGTAAATCAGTGGCCGAACACTTGAAGCATTTGGCTACAGTGATGCAGAGATTGCAGCAGGAGAAGCTGTTGATAAATATGAAGAAGTCCTCAATTATGAAGACAAAGCTCATTTACTTGGGGTTTGTTGTTTCGGAAAATGATTTAAGGATGGATCCAGATAAGGTGGAAGCGATCAAGAATTGGCCATCACCGAAGAACATTTTTTAGGTGAGATGTTTTCATTGTTTGGCTAGTTTCTACTGAAATTTCATCAGGAATTTCAATGGAATTAGAGCAGCGATGATGGATACAGTGAAGAAAATACATAAGTCTTTTCACTGGACAGCAGAGGCTGAAAAGAGTTTCAGTATGTTGAAAAGGAGAATCACGGAACAACCAGTTTTGGTGTTGCCGGATTTCCAGAAGACATTTCAGGTGAAATACGATGCAAGTGGATTTGCAATAGGGGTAGTCTTGAGTCAAGAAGACAAGCCGATAGTGTACTGCAGCGAGAAGTTGAATGAAGTGAAATTGAATTACTCCACATATGATAAGGAGTTTTATGTTGTCATACAGGCATTAAAGAAATGGAGGCATTACTTGATCCTGAAAGAGTTTGTATTGTATAGTGACAATCATGCATTGTAGCTTGTGACTCAATAGGAAAAGTTGAATCAAAAACATGTCAAATGGGTTGAGTATATGTAGAACTTCACTTTTGTGATTAAACATATTTCAGGTACTGCTAACAAAGTGGTTGATGCTTTGAGAAGGAAGTGTTTGCTGTTGCAGGAGTTCAAAGTCAAAACATTGGGTTTTGATGATCTCAGGCACATGTACATGATCCAGATTTTGGGGAGGTGTATGAAGCAGTTGAGAATCCAATTCTTAGAGACAGGAGCCAATGGATAGAATATGTGATCCAGGAAGGATTTTTGTTCAGAGGAAATCAACTCTGTATTCTGAAATGCTCCATGAGGGAGAATCTGTTGAAGGAGAAACATAGTGGAGGATTGGTCGGACACTTCGGTCATGACAAAACATTCGCAAAGATAAGCGAATCATACTTTTGGCCAAGGATGCAATCAGAGGTCAAGATATTTGTTGACGGATGTAGAATTTGCCAGCATTCGAAGGGAAGGAAGCAGAATGCAGGTTTTTATCAACCATTACACATACTTGAGAAGCCGTGGGATGAAATTAGCATGGATTTCATATTGGGGTTGCCAAGGACGCAAAGAGGATTTGATTCGATCTTTGTGGTGGTGGATATATTTTCCAAGATGGCACACTTCATTCCATGTCATAATACCAGTGACGCAACTCACATTGCTAATCTATTTTTCAAAGAGGTCATTCGACTTCATGGATTGCCAAGAAGCATAGTTTCAGATCGAGACACGAAATTCATAGGGCATTTTTGGAGGACCTTATGGAACAAGCTGGGAACTAAATTGTTGTTTAGTTCAGCGTATCATCCTTAGACAAATGGATAGACAGAAGTGGTAAATAGAAGTCTGGGAGATTTGCTGAGAAGGTGGTGATAGAGCACCACAGCAGTTGTGACAATATATTGCCATAGGCAGAGTTTGCTTATAACGACTCAGTTAACCGGAGCACAGGGAAAAGTCCATTTCGAGTTGTCTGTGGCATACATTTGAGGGGAATTTATGAACTGAGGGATTTAGAATAGAATTCAACTAGGAACACTAGTGCAGAAGATTTCGCAGAAGCGATGAAGGAACTTCACAGTCGAGTGAAGGAGCGGTTGCAGAATTCAAGTCAGGAGTATAAGCAGAGAGCAGATCAACACAGAAGACGACTTCAATTCGAAGTTGGTGACTTGATTTTGGCACATCTGAGAAAGGAAAGGTTCCCGAGAGGAACGTATAATAAATTGAAGATGAATAAGATCAGACCATGTAGGGTCTTGAAGAAAATTGGAGAAAATGCTTATGAGATTGAATTACCCGATGGGATCGGAATTTCTCTGATATTCAATGTCTCAGACTTATACCCATACAAAGCTGAGGAAGCAGGAAAAAATGATGAACAGTCAGAGGTTCAGTGGCGAAAGCAGATGCCAGTTGCAGATAATCCATAGATGGAGTGGATACTGGATAAACGAGTGGGTAAGAAGACCAGAAGAAAGCAGTACTTTGAATATTTGGTCAAGTGGAAGGACCATCCAGTTGAAGATGCCAACTGGGAGAACGAAGCAGAGATACAGGGGCATGGATGAATCATGCGTGAGCTCATGGAAAGGAGCCCAAGAAAGTTTTCAAGCGAGGGACTATGATGCAGGAGCATCTCCCACATCAAGTGAGCCAGCGCGGAAGCGGAAGACAGTTGGACAAGCCAGCACACTTTTTGAAATCACCTTGGGAGTTGTTGCACAATATTAAATGTAACAATTTAATGAGGCACACTTGTATATTTTAATCGAACCTTGAGACTTTAGCTCTCATCCTTAGTAGGTAGACGACATTTAAGGTAGTTAATGTAAAGTAGATAGAATTTAATTTTGGATTAGACTGTTTGTAGAGCGCAAGGGGGAAACCGGATATAGACACCCTCATTGTGCATTTGTATTATTATTGAAATCAGAGGAGGAAGAGCAAGGGCATGCAGAGAGCTGTGTAAGAACACCCATGTATAGATACTTGAATTAATAGAAGAGTTTTATTCAAAATTCATGGTTTTGGTGTTATTTTTTGTGTATTGATGTTGAATGGTATGCTCATGAATGTTTTCTTCTTGTTAATACATTTGCTTTATGTGTTGTGTATATGATTTCATGTTTGAATTGAAGTCTGAGAGGAGGTAGGAATGATTTTCAATTGTTTCTCTATCTGAGCCAGAGGTTCCTGCAAGGAGTGCAGTCGAAGTGTCCGCAAGGAGTGTGTAGATAGAGGGTTCAGATAGGGTTTCTTTTGTTTTCATTCTCTCAAAGGTGTAGTTGGGCATAGGAGCTGTGCAAGGAGTGTGCAGGCCAAGAAAAGTCTTAGGGTTGTGAACCTGAGTGAAGAATTGAAGGAATGCTACTGCAGGTGTGCACAGAGTCAAAGGATTCAAACACTTAGATGTGTTTGAAGGTTGCCGCAAGGAGTGCATGCAAGGGTCTTTTATAAAATCTCAGGAAGGGTAAGGCCTTCAAATCTATTGAAGGGAAGTTGAGACTGGGAGTCTGTAAGAGACGTCACAAGTTTGCATGCAGATAGACGAGTTCTGTGGAAGAATGCTTAGTCATTTTGCAGATTTCTCAGAGGAGGAAAGGAAAATCAGAATTCTCCGAGGAGAATTCCTGACATTCCATGGGACGTTAGATCTTGTGGAGGTGCAAGAGAGATATGGCGTCATATTCTCTAGAGGCTAAAAGATCAGGAGGGGTAGAGCCATTGGTCCAAGCTAGCCAGGGTCGTTGGATCACTCGCGGAATCACCTATCGGGGTTTCGTGAGGGAAGAGTCGAACATTTGGCAACAAAAATCGTGATATTGCGATACGCGATATCCCAATGGATACGTAAACAGTGTGGGGCCGCAAGAATTGGTGACGTGGATAGGTGTCATGCCTTATCGGGATCTCACAATGAGAAGTCTCAAATTATTGACATTAGGATTCATGATCCCATGAAGTCCGAAGTCCCAACGAGATAAGGGATCATTGTAAAGTCAAAGAAGTGAGCTCATTGAAGTTTCTTCATATCGTGAGTCGGGAGTCAGTAAAGTGAATTGCTTGATATCGCAAGTGGTGGACTCATGATAGGAGAAGTCCCGACGGGTAAAGGAAGGGTCAACATTGACTTGCATCGGGGTTCGAGGATTCGAAACACCAGTGTTCGACCATTGACCTCGCGATACTATGAAGTCTGATCTCCCTATTGTAATAAGGGGATCGCGTGAGAGTTCTGTGGGTGCAGATTTCCCAATAGGGAAATAGAAGAACATTGGAGTTCTTCGGGCCGTGAAAGAAGGAAGATCCTGTGAGAGGGCATGCTTGAGAGCACATGCTACATCTTTCTAGCTTTAATGTTGTGACGTAAAGCAAGACAATGAGATGAGACTAGTATTGTTCTTCCAACTTGATAGCTGTGACGTAAACCCAGTCTATTGTCTTACTTCCAGCTTAAGTGTTGTGACATAAATCAAGACGTTGAGATGAGACTAGTATTATGCTTTCGGCTTGACAGTTGTGACGTAAATATAGTCCAGTATCTTTCTTCCAACTTAAGTGCTATGATGTAAAGCAAGACATTGAGATGAGTCTAGTATCTTGCTTCCAGCTTGATTGTTGTGACGTAAAGAAAGACGAGTACTGAGCTTCCAGCTTGACAGCTATGACATAAAGCCAATCCTGTATTATGATGAGATAGCCTCATGCTGTGATGATGATGATGTATTAGTCTTATAATAATACATATTGATTCAAATGATGATTGCATTCCTTTGAGAATGACAATGTTCCCGATGAAGAAAACTTTAATGATTTATAGATACGCTAGTTAGTGTTCCAAGATGATATCGATGATGTTGTCCTCTCACCCACTTGATGTTTTTGATGATGTTGTCCCCTCTCTCTCACCTGATGTTGTTGAAGAATAACCTTCTTGTTAAGGGGGAGTGTTGAAATAATGTAACTGCAAAGTGTATTCTTATTATTATTTGATATATTATTCATTGGATCAATCCCCATTGTGGATTGATCATGTCATGTTTTGTAAAAGAACCAAATCCCCTTTTGTGGATTGGTCATAATATAATTGTAATAGGCAAAAGAAGAAGTCGTCCCCAGAATGTATCAAAGAGGCCCCGAAATATAATAAAGGTGCTTATAACCACCCAAATTAAGAAGTCGGCCCTGCTAGTGAAGAGACACTTCACACGTGCCAAATTAGTACAAATAAAGAGGCTAGCACCTCACTTAGACACACTTCACTTTCTCATTTTGAGAGACAAGTTTCGGAACTACATTTGGAGAAGAGAGAGAGAGAGACTGGCACATCTTTGGGAGAGGATATTCTGTATTAGCTTGAGTTATCTCTTGGCATTGTATTGGCTATCTATAATAAGGAAGTTTTGCTGGGTTTTCTTCCCCTAGAGGGTTTCCCAGGACAAATTTTGTGTCTCTTATGATTGTGTATTTCTCAGTGATCCTATCTTATGCTATTGTTATTTAATGAAATGCAAAGAACTCTAATAATA
Source organism: Picea engelmannii (assembly GCA_009831015.1). NCBI lineage: Eukaryota > Viridiplantae > Streptophyta > Pinopsida > Pinales > Pinaceae > Picea > Picea engelmannii. Next base: position 1,611,964 of record ML780911.1, read on the forward strand.
GCTTAAACATTAACAAGATGTTTTGGCATTTTCTATGTTTATCAAATTCTCCTTTGTAGTTATGAGGATGGAGCGATCCAATGTGATCCTTATTTTCTTCAAGGTTCTTTGGACTATGTCCTTACTCTTTCGATCATAGGATATTACATAAATATAGGATACCTCATCTACAGTTTCAGGAATCTGTTTATCAACCCATGTGAGTGTGTTTCCCAGATTCCCGGTGGTGTGTATCTGTTCAAGCTCGGGTTCTTGAACTTCCTTTTTGTGATACTTACTTGTTCATCGACCATTGAATCGACGATTTCCTTTAGCGCAGATCCTTCTTTTGGATCATCTAGTTCTGACTTATACCTCGGATTGTCGGCTTGGATCTCCATAGCTTCGAGCCTCATTGTGTCGGGAACACTTTCGGCTTCTATTTCCTTTTGTGGGACTTTCTGGGTTTGGACCCTGAGATCAGGAGAAGAAATCTTCTCCAGCCCTTTTTCTTTTTCAACATGCGCAGGGGTCTCGAGAGATGCCTCTGGGCTTTCATCATCACTATATATATTTATAAATGCACTCAAAGGATTAGGCGCACTTATTTCCACTGATACCCTACCTGTGTCTAGTTTATTTGTCACAGCTGCTAGAGATTTTTCTAGTGCTATTGTTGATTCAGGATCATTTTACCTGTTCATGTTATCCAGGTTAATGAAATCAGGGTCACTTGGTCCCGCCAGGATTTCTTCTAGGCTATTGGTCAGAAGCCTTGGCAAACTGATAGGTCTGGGTTATCCCGCATCTACTTCATCACTTCCTGGGCATGTTGATAAATGATTTCCCCCCTCTCTCACACATCTTAGGCCTTGAGGAATTCCTATCCTGTACCGGGGTTACCTGGGTAATCCCTGATGTTTTAGTGGATTCTTAGGGAGATTCGACCACTTCTACTGATTCAGATGCTACCCTTTCTTCTTTGGCCCTGAGGACCTCTTAAGCCATCTATTCCAGGACTGTTGCTTTCTCATCCAAGCTCATAGCCTTTAAGCTAGTTTCCTTAGCATCAACTATCCTCACCATCACCTCATTCCAATCTTGAGAATTTTCATTGATGATCTCATATTCAAACCTATCATGGGTGTATGGCCAGTAGGAAGATACTTGGGATGCGTGCTTTGGGACTAAACCTTTTGGTTCGTTCTTGCGAAAATGGACAGTCTGGAATCAAAATTCCAATTGGATTAAACCTTCTTGCTTGTCCTGAGCAGTTTCCTTTACCATGTAGAAACCAACATGAAACCTGTAAGGTATGAAAGCTCGTTTCTTATCTTTTACCAGAGTAGCATTATAACCCTACAGGATGTTTTGGTAACAAATTTGCCTGACTACTAGTCGGTCGGGAACATACACAGGTAACAAATGTGGTACCCCGGTAGCACTGAAAACCCTGATGTAGGTTTCGTTCTCATCCAGGTACCAATGGCCAACTTTTGATATAATTCTCTTAGCCACATCCGACAATCTTGGGCACTCTTTCCTGAACAGATTCGCATGATAAATTTATCGCAAATGAGAGAGTAGGATTTCTTGTACCTATTCTCCCACAAGATGCCAAAATATACATGGACTAGGAGTTCTAAGATGTTCCAGTTTAAGTTTATCCTAGCAAAGGAATTTTTGGCACAGATGACGTCCAATAGATAATATGACATATAGAAAAATGGAGTCTCTCCTTCCTTTGGTGTATGATCCTATCGTATGCAAGTGCTCAGTTGTTTGGAGATGATGGAACCCTAGTTGAAACCTATTATAGTAATAGATACAGTATACACCAAAGGACTCCAAGCCTCCGAAAACCTAGAGCATTCTTTCTCCCCATGCAGTCGACAGAGGAAGGCCATTAGATAGATGTATGGGTCCCTTAGGTTAGCTATCAGATACCAGTCGGAGGTTTGATTGGTGAAATTTTTGTCTTCTCTACACCATGAAGCCATTACTTTGTTGGTGTCATGTTTCTCATAGAAACTTACAACAAAATCAGGGGTCAGCCTCTCCTCCGGCTCCCTAATATTGTAGTAATTTTGAACCTCCAATGGCAGGAAAACCCTGATGCACTCACCATTGTCGTCATTAATCAAACATCTTTGTTTTTCAGTGTGATCGATAAGACACTTCAAGAGTTCCATATAGGGGAATATTGGAGTTCTTCTCACTTCCATGTGCAGATATGCATTTGGGACATTTGGGAGGACTTCATCATTGAGCTTCTTTGTATTAGGGTCACTGTATGGGGTATATTCTGGGAATTCCTCCCACTTGATTTTTTTGAATAGTTCTTCCCAGTGCGCAAATACCGTCTTGGTCCCAATGTTCACCTCTATGTCTCCAAAGGCCGAGGGCTAAATGAAAGCCTTTTTGGTGGATGTTTTGATGACGTGCATTGGATTTGGAGCAAAGTCTAGTTATTTTACGACCGTTGGGGAGAGCCTTCCCCCACCTCCGATTCTCCTAGCTTTGGCACTCTCAGAGATTTCCTGGTGGTAGGTTTCTTTGGATGCATTGTTCCTACAACTGAAAATGATCCTTTAGGCATGTGTAAAGAGTGACATTGAATAAAACGTATGAAGAGAATCATAAAACATCTATAGGTCGATACATACATGTAACGCTTGCTAAAACTATTGTTTGATACTCACTGGACCTTGGAAGCTTTACCCGGATTGGTCGTCCCACTATTATGGATGTTTTGAACTTCTTTGTGCACAAAATAGTCTTGTTTACAATGACTTAAGAGGATTTAATGGGGAAGATCCTACTAGTCGTATCAACCAATCAATTTGAGTGATGAGTGAAACTCAAAACAACCTACCGCCGAATCTCTGCAATTAAATTCTACATGGGTTGACGGTAGGGGCACGGGGAATGATGCGTGGTATCGATAGGTTCAAATGGTCCTTTGATTCATGCAAAGATTAGCAACTAATGCGAGATATTTTGGAATTAAATAGTTCTTTAAATGCTTTGGATCCATCGTATCTGAGAGATAAACGTCCCATTGCGTCGCTTTCTTAGTGGGCGGATCGAGAATCAGAGGTATCATTGTGTATGTCCCCGTTGAAGTCCTCTCGATAAACATTTGATTCCGATATATGTTGACGTGGCATCACTGACTCGAGATCCATAGTAAAAAATATTTGGAACTCAATTCGTTGGTAATGGTCGGACTCAGGACTTTGTTTAAGTCAAGGGCACTAAACTTAGCTTATCCTTGGGACTGTTGATGCCGAACGAGGATCAAGGATTTGCTTTCAGAAATAAAACTAATGCGTAGTTTCTTGGTTGTTCCTCATCCTTTGAATCTCCGGATACTAAAAAAGTTCCAAAAATCGGCGATCGATGATATTATTTCATTCTTCATAAAATATTACTCCTTTAACCTTTTGTTGATGCCAAAGGGATCAGTTATCGGTGCTATCCTTGGTGAATCTCGTTCGCAAAATAAAACTTTCATTTGTCGACGTTGATGAATATCGGTGATCGACGACTGCGGTTTTCTTGAGTGGTTTTCTTTTACCTTTTCTCTTCTAATCCTCTCCGACGCCGAATTCCTTAAGCACATCGGGGAAAAGTATTGACTGTCGAATCTTTAATTTAGATGTTAGTCTTTAAGTTATAGATCCTTGCATGTTCAAGCAAACTTTAAAAACCAAAATGGAAAACAAAAAGATAAGCAAGGAAACATTTTTTATATTGAGGTCATATTAGAGAGTGCAACAGATCAAGTGGTACCCAAAAAGTAAAGGTTGACAAAAGATTTTTAGGGTGTTTTGAGTGCTCAACAAATGCTGAAATACTGGGTGAAAGAAGAATCTATGTTCCTTCTTCATTGCTCGGATAATGAAAAAGCTAATGGAGAACCTTACTGATTTTAAATCAGATCTTCGTTTACCTTTGCATTCGAAATTATTCAGTTGATGCTTTGGGGTTTTCCCATGGGGCTTTAACCTTCATTCCTCCTTCATTTCCTGTAACCCTGACTCATGCCATTTTTTACAACATTTCTAGCAAAGAATTCACTGGAATGGAGCCTTTAGTTACCTTCACCCACTTTCTTCGGTGTTTCTCCACTTCCAAGGAGTGTCCATAGCCCCGTCAGAGATATCTTCATACCCTCTCCTACTGTTTACTCTTTTGATAATGTTAATTTTTTATCTCGTCATAACGCCCTGAATGAATGGGAGAGGATGATGTCTGTTTATTTTGAAAAGTGAGATGGTTAATCTAGATCCTTTGTTATATTTTTCTTCGACATTCATGTATTCCTTTCCATCTTTACTTTTTTCCCTTATGGTCTTACCAAACCACTAAGAAAACACTTCTGACATTTTTCTGAAGTTGTTCATTTGTGCAGGTTAGATAGAGGGCTCCTCAAAGCAACTGCAAGTCACTTAATTCTTCTTGTGTTTGTAAGTGAGCAATGAGTTAGGAACAGAGTCTGATATGTCATGTGATTTAAGGTCAACCATTGTCTCGCTGAACACAATATTAAAAAATGAAAAAGTCCAGAAACCAATAAAAACAAGAAAAAAGTATTTTGCAATCATGAAAATATTCATACAAAACATTAACATATATATATTTTTAATTAATTATTGAAAATATTGTTTTAGGGCTTGGAAATTTACTGGGAGGGCATCATGTTCCTCCCTCAGATTCTGTAATCGATAAGTTCCTACCCCAATATTCTCAGCCACCTAGAAAGGTCCAATCCACAGATTCTGAAACTTAGAATGTTTCCCTTTTGGCTTGTTTGCTTTGTCCCATTTTAGGACTAAGTCTCCTATTTCAAAATTCTTCTCTTTATCCTTATTCTTATCAAACCATCTTTTGACTATATGTTGGTGGGCTATGAATTTTGACTTATCCTTTTCCCTTTCTTCTTGTAGAATGAGCAGAGTGTCAATTCTTTGTTGCATGACCAATGAAGGCTCCCCTCTGGAATCTTGGGCTAGTTGAAGTGAAGGGAGGTAAAGTTTATTTGGGAGAATAGATTCCTGACCGTATACTAGAAAGTATGGGGAATTCCCTATAGCTTCTTTGGGTGTGACCCTATCGGCCCATAAATCGTTATGGAGTAGATTATGCCAATTTCTCTAGTTGTCTGAAACCATCTTCTTTAATATTCTCACCAGGTTCTTATTAGTTGATTTGGTCACCCCATTTACCCGTGGATAATAATTTGCAGAGTACCTAATCATGATTCCTTTGTCCAGAGAAAACTATGTCAATCGGGTGGAATAAAAATAAGTTGCGTTATCAAAAAACAAGACAGAAGGGAGACCAAACCTTGTGATTAGTTGTTTCTCTATAAATTGGATCACCACCTCCTCTTTTACATGAGTCAGGGGGATGGCCTCTACTCATTTCGTGAAGTAATCAGTGACAGTAAGAATGTACTTATGTTGTTTTGAAGTTCTTGGCATAATTTCAACTATGATATCTAACCCCCATTTCTCAAAAGGCCTAGAAACAGTCACAGGTTGGAGTGGGACTACTGGTCTCTTTTCTCTCCCAGCACTCATTTGACAAAATTTACAGTTTCTAGCGTGTGTGAGAGCATATTTGAACAAAGTGGGCCAATAATAACCATCTCTCAATATCTTATGAGTGGTAGTGTTTCCCATGAAATGTCCACCTGCAGGACCATCATGGAGCTCCTTCAGGACTTTATCCACATCTCTACTTTCGAGGCATATTAAAATTACCCCATCATAATTAACCCGGAAGAGTACCAAATTTATGAGGTGATATCGTGCAGACTTTAACCTAAGGGATCTTCTTTCCTTGGGGTTTAAGTCTTCTGGGAATGTCCCATGATGCAAGAGATAAGTAAGTCTCTCATACCAAAACTCTTTTCCTGGGGAAAGATATGATGCTTCACCACACCACAGTGCCATCCCATTCTCCCATTTTAGATATTCATTTTCCTAGTCTTGAGCCTCAACTGCTAATTTGCATAACCCTTCTGCTTTAACTAGTTTGGAAGGTTCTATGTCTATATCAAATTATTGAACTACCACCATCCAGTTTCCTCTTCTTTCCCCCATCTCCTGTTGATTAAATAAATATTAGACTGCAGGGTGGGGCACGATTACTTTGGTGTGATTCTTGAGGATGTAAGATTGGAAATGTTTTACTTCCTTATAAACCGCATAAGCCTGTTTATATATGGAGGGGTAATTCAGTTCATGTCCTTGAAGCTTATTTCTCATGAACGACACTGGGGCCTCATTGTTTTCATTATAGTTTTGAGAAAAAAATGTAGCTAATGATTGATCAAAGGTGAAAGTATAAAGGAAAAAATCCTTGTCGAAATCGCGACTCCACAACATAGGGGCTTGGGATATAGCAGTATTAATATCACTGAAGGATTTCTTTTGTTCATCATCCCACTTAAATTTGACATCTTTGTGGATCATCTTTTTTAAGGGTTTAATGGTTTCAGCGAAATCGGGAATGAATTTCCATACAAAATTAATTTTCCCAAAAAATGACTGCATAGCCTTCTTGTTGTGAGGTAATGGAAGCTGAGCGATAGCCTTAACTATTTTAGGGTCTATGTGAATGCCTTCCTGGGTTGTAATGTGGCTTAGTAACTTACCTTGCTCAACGTCGAAAATAGTTTTCTTTGGGTTTAAAGATATACCATATTTCCTACACCTTTCGAAAATCTGAGTTAAGTGTTGGATGCGATATTTTCGATTCTTCGAATAGAAGGTCACATCATCCAAGTAAACTACTACACACTTATTGACCAGTCCCCAAAATGATATGTCCATGGCTCTTTAGAAGGTCTCTCCTGCATTAATTAACCCAAAGGGAATGCATTTATAAAAAAATGTTCGCCACTTGATTCGGAAGGTAGTTTTTAAACAGTCTTCCTTTGAAACCAAAACATGGTTGTAACCTAAGAAATCATCCAGTAAAGAAAAAATCTTGGAGCCAGACATGGTCTGCAAGAGCTGCTCCATCGGTGGAAATGGGTAGTTGTCATTCTCTAAATCTCTGTTGAGGTTCCAAAAATCTACGCATAAGAGGATCTCCCTAGACTTCTTCCTTACCGGGACTAAATTAGCTACCCATGTAGAATGTCTGACCTGAAATATGATTTTGGCATCTAGAAGTTTCCTCAACTCCTGACAGATGAGAGGTTCCAGGGAAGAGTGATACTTTCAAAGCTTCTGTTGAAAGGGTTTCACTTCAACTTTTAACGGGATAGTGTGTTGAATGATACGAGTGTCATAAGTTTTTAGGTCTGGGTAGCACCATGCAAAGACATCTTGATATTGTCTGAAGAGTCTAAGATATGACTTCTTCTCCTCTTTGGATATCGTCTTGCTGAGGTTCATATTTTTGGGATTTTTCGGGGTTCCAAGGTTTATAATTTCATGCATGGGATAGGAACTTTTGGTCTTCAAGTTTTGGATCCTTTAAATCACTCTTTCAGATCAAAGAGGTTTTCTAAGTTGGCTATGACTTTCGATATTGTGTGAGACTTTGATTTGTCATTCATTTGATTCGTCCGAGGATCAATCTTCATCGATTGTTCCTAGAATTCTTCATCATCAATATCTAGGTCCTTAAAATTATCTTGGTTAGTCATAAAGATTATGATTTTTTCGTCCCCTTCAAATACTTTCCAACTAGATATGTTTTTAGGCACCGTTGGTTTGTAGAGTAACTCCACAGTGAGCCAAGAGGCTTCATAATCCTCTAAAGGTGATATCCTTGAAGTGGCGGTGGCAAGGGAATCAACGAGGATATTCTTTGACCTGGGGATGGATGCAATATTGAAAGATTCAAAATGATCCATTAACTTATGCACTTCCTGTTGATAATTCTTTAGGTGTGGGGAATTGCAATGTATAGTATTCCTTGCTTGTCTAACGATAATTTTAGAGTCTCAGAAAACCTTGAATTCTTTGATATTTAAGTCGATGGATTTCTTTAACCCTTGTACTAATGCTTCATACTCAGCGGTCTTGTTGGTACACTCAAATTCTAGCCTACCGGATAGGAAATGATGTTTACCTTTAGGATCAATGAGGATGCACCCTGCCCTTGACTCTTCTTGTGACTTAGATCCATCAAACTATATGGTCCAAATTTGAGTGAGAGGGATGTCAGATAAGACAGGGGAAAAGTTCCCAAAGTAGGAGTCGCATGAATAGTTTCCTAGCACATGGAAATTTGTTGATGAGGGTTCATTCATGGTCTCCAGGTCAGTGACAGTATGTTTCAAATACCTTTCTCTATCAATTCTGATCATATTTGTGTGCCCCTTTAGTGGTAGCCAAAGGTGAGCCCATTCTATACTAAAGTATCCGTTCAATTTCTCATACCAGCCTCAGCTGAATAATAGTCCATAAGCTTTTGGGATATCTACCACAATGATGTCAATCACCTGCAAAAACTTAGGATGCGTCGCTATCATAATAATTACATCTTTGAGTTCCCCTATGATTTTTACTTGAGTTCTGTCTAGTTGTATTACATGTTTGTCACTCCTGAGGGGAACGACATTTAGATTTTTGCAAACAGATAGAGGGATAACATTGGAAGACACTCATGAATCGACCAAACAGTTGTGGAGGTTTCTGTTGAAAACTTCAAATGTCAAAAGGAAGTGTGGGACAAAAGGTTTTCCCTTCTTATATTCCGAGAAGGTGTTTACAGTCGGTTTAATCACCAGATCTGTGGGAGATAAACTTCCTTCTTGACCATTGCTAGTCATAGGGTTTTCTACTAGGTTCAAATATTGTAACAGAAGGTCCTTCTACTGAGGGATCATGCATGTTTCCATAACTGATATATTATCCTTTAACCTCTTCAAATCTTCAACTATGTTGTAATCCTGTTTGGGCGATAATCGGGTATGGATGCTTATAGGGTTCCTAATGGGGGAAAAGGTGCTTTCAGGTGATCAAGAGTTGTGTTACCCTTCGAAGTTTGGGTGGCAACAATGTCTTTTGAGAGAAGTGTACCTTTAGTTCATGTTTGCACGACCGAGACTTCTGTGGGTTATTCTTAAGATTCAAACAGGTCGTCGGAAGGCATGATTAGGTCAGGGTCCCATATCAACATGGTTGTATCTTCCAGGGGATCGATATCTTCCTAATCAGCAACATTAATGACTGAATTGCTTGGTGATTCAGTTAGGGAGACTTCATCCAGAAATCGATCGGCCATCAGGTTCATGGCATGCACCCATAGAGGGCAGTCTCTTTTGGAGTGATTTTCCTAGTGATAAGTATAGAAAGAATCAGATTCTACATTACCCAGATCAATATTTAAGTTAGTTAGGGGAAGTTCAATTGATTTGAACATAGGAGTTATTTTAAAGAAAGGCTTATAGGGCCTTTGGCCTTTATTTCCTTCCCATGTGTTTCTCTTCATATCTGTCATCTTATTTGATAATTTCTTGACCATGCGTTGTAGGTCCTTTATGTCTCCATTACCCTTGTCTTCTTGTTTCCCCGGTGGTATAGTCAAAAGGATTCATTTCCTGGGAGAAGGTAGAACTTATTTCTTAACTAAAGAGGCTTGGCCTTATTTACACCCTTTCATCCAAAATTCTACCATTTTGGCTTCTTCAAAATTCTAAGCTAGGGTTCGTTTAGCATCCCTTTTCACAAACATGGAGATAGAGGCTGGGAGTGCATTCGAATATACCTGGATTTTCAACTCTAGAGTAGGTTTGGCTTCGGGCTGGAACTTGTTTAAGATGGTTGTGAAGCTTTGATTGAAATCCTTAACCTTTTCTTTCAAGCTCATGGTGGCGGTGAACAATTCAACCATCAAAGATCCTATGGTGGTTTCTTCGAAAACTTTGTCTAGAAAATCTTTTTGAAACTTTGTCTAGCTAGTTATAGATCCTACAGGTAGATTAAAGTACCATGTGGAAGATGAATTTTCAAACATATAGGGGAAAAGTCTGCATACTACATCTTCATGTTGTGTGTTCATAAGTCTGATCGCTAGTATGAACTTCTTGATATGATCTTGAAGCAATCCTGAGGTTTCGGGGTCGAATGTAGGAAGCAACTTATCTGGGTGTCAAGGAATATTATGTACTCGTCCTGGGATATCCCAAACGTCTCTGGCCAACCAAGTTTCGTTGTTCTGAGGTGGGTTCCCCCTTTCTTCATCATGGTCATTGTTGTCTTCCATATCCTCAGACTCCGAGTTAAACTCCTCTTCTTACGAAAATTTGTCTGGCTGAGAGATGTCATTGGTGGGTGTTTTAGGGATAAGATTCAGAGTGTGTTCGATTTTGGTGATTGAAAAATCTATCAAGTCTTCTACTGTGTGCATGAAAACCTGGTCGAGGGTGTTGACCACTAGTCTGCTTATTTTTTTTCTTTGAGGAAGTATCGAAGCTAAGGGTAATGCACTGATCTGTCGAGCGTAAGATCTTTTGATTCTTCTGAATTGATTTAATTCCTCATGAGGAAGAGTGTAAGGTATATCAGGGAACAATCGTTCTTCCTTGAGTTGGGGTGAGTTACTCATTTCAAAAGTACTCAGCATGTGTGGGATGTATTGCAAATGAATAGCCATGCATGTGGGTTGTAATGAATCTATAGGTTGTTTGAAATACTATATGAAATATGCATTCAACCATTTATTCTCGGGCCTCCTTCTAGCACCAATTTTGTTGATGGGTCCTAAATACCTTAATTCAAAATAAGGAACCAAACCTATCACCGAGGCCCAATTAGACTCTGCAACATTTAATGGTGGAATGGTTCCCCAGATCTTGCGATCTGGCCAATTTATCGATGGGATTTATGTTTTCTTGTGAAGGCTCATCCTTCAGTTTGGACTATCTCTTTTGTATTTTTCCTCTTGGGTGGGACCGATGTGATATGTAAGCTGGTATAAACCAACTTGGTAGTAAACATGATTAATTTCTAACTGCTGCAAAAGAGGTTGAGATTGGGATAACCCGCTACTCAAGCATGCAGATGACAATTTTATACCACAAGGCATAATACTAATACGTTAACCATGTGAGCATCTGATTATTGTCTAAGACACTTAATTTATCAGAAATAAAACACATATGCGATAAGATAATGGAAAGAAAAATAATTCACCTACACTAATCATCCATCACATGATAACACAATGATTCATCTTCATCATTAAAGTAAATAACAACAAAATATTGCACCAAATAACTTGACAATATATTAAACAACGCTTACTTGTCACAACATCTATTCATGAAACGAGAAAGGAAATAATTCTTCTCCACACCCAATCACACATGCATTTGATGAAAACAACTTTGTCTCTGGTCCACAAGGACTTCTCTATTAACGGTAGCTCATAAATAATTCTTAACAAAACCAGAAAAATAGAAGAGTTTCTTGCAATAACCATCAACCCTTTACTAATTGGTCAATGTTCTTATTTATAACATAGAATTCAATTGAAATAATGACTAAGTGTAGTTTAAACCAAACAAAATTCACCACGTGGTGTCCTCTTCTAATAGTTTCTTTAACAGTCAACTCAAGATATCACTTGAAAGGGTGACTTGTCTCATACTCCGACCAACTGATAAATAGTTCTTCGCAAGTTTGGGCCCATGGAAATCAGTGTTGTTCCATCGAAGCTACATAAATTCCTCTGACCTCCACCGCATGCAATCGTTACTTGACTAGACTGGTGTTTAACTCATGTATCACAGTCTGATATCTAATCAGATATTCCATAAATATTTTCACTTGGCCCGATGTTGTGTCGGTCACCATCGCTAGCTCTTTGACCCATAATGAATCTTGATTGGTATGCGATTCAACTATGTCGCACAAGTCGACGAAGTTGTCGGGGGTGTCGAACTCGGGGAGTCTGATATAATTTATTGCTTTGTTAATTTTACCCCAATGTTTCTTGCACTTGATCCACTTCTCTTGAATTTCCCGGTGTCGTTCCTGAGACATTTTATCCCAATACTCAGTTGATCACTTCATGCGATTGAGAATTCTTTTGCTCAACATCTGTATGTCGTGTTATTCTTTCTCTCTACCCTATTGGATTGAATCAATGTATTTGATTCTCTCTACATATTTTTGCACCCTTTCATACCACCACTCCATGTCCTTGCATGTTGTGAGTGCCATGAGAGTGTCTTCCTGGAGCTCGACTATTTTCGTGAAAAGGTGCCGCTCCTTTTTGAACATATTGTAAGCTTCTTCGAACTCGCTTCTCAGGTATACGACGGTCTGAGTGGTGCCCTTATAGTATTCAACCAAGTGACGCAAATATTCTAGTTCCTTCAAGGTGACGACCAATTCGTTTTCATCCCGTTTGTCTCTGTCTAGGGTAGCATCCTAGATCGCCATCCCCACACCGATGAGCTCAGATGTTCTGGAATTTTTTGTGTTTATCAAATTCTCCTCTGTAGTGATGAGGATGGAGTGATCCAACCTGATCCTTATTTTCTTTGTGGTTCTTTGGAATATGGCCTTCCTCTTTCGATCATAGGGTATTGAATAAATATTGGCTACCTCGTCTACAAGTTCAGGAATCTATTGATCACCCCACATGAGTGTGTTTCCCAGATTCTCGGTGGTGTGTATATGTTCAATGTTGGGTTCTTGAAATTCGTTGTTCTGCTCCAAAGGCCCAGCTTCTGCCTATCGCTTATCAGGGATCCAAGTATCGAGTGGAATAGAGGTGTCAGGAAAAGACTCAATACTTACTTGTTCATCGACCATTGAATCGTTGATTTCCTTTAGTGGGGATCCTTCTTTTGTCTCATTTGGTTCTGAATTATCCTTCGGATTGTTGGCTCGGATATCCGGCACTTTGGGCCTCATTGTGTCAGGAACACTTTCGACTTTTATTTCATTTTTTGGGACTTCCTGGGTTTGGACCCTGAGATCAAGAGAAAAAATATTCTCAGGACCTTTTTTTCTTGGACACGCACAGGGGTCCTGCGATATGCCTCCGGGCTTTCATCATCACTATATATATTTATAAAATCGCTCAAAGTATTAGGCATGCTTGTTTCCACTGATACCCGACCTATATTCGGTTAATTTGTCACACCTATCGACCATTTTGTCGGTGGTATCGTGGATTCAGGATCATCTGACCCGTTGATGTTATCCAGGTTTATGAAATAAGGGTCGCTTGGTCCCACCGGGATTTCTTCTGGGATATCACTCGAAAGCCTTAGAAACCTGATGAGGTCTAGGTTATCCCACATCCGCTTCATCACTTACTGGGCCTATTGATACATGAGTGCCCCCCTCTCCCATGTAGCTTGAGCCTCAAGAGAATTTTTATCTTGTATCAGGGTTACCTGGGTAATCCCATTTGTTTTAGTGGCTTCTTGGGGTGATTCCACCACTTATACTGATTCGTATGCTACCCTTTCTTCTCTAGCCCTGAGGACCTCTTGAGTCGTCTGTTCTAGGACTATTACTTGCTCATATAATCTCATATATTTGAACCTATTTTCCTTAGGGTCAACCATCCTCACCATCACCTCATTCCATTCTTGAACATTTTTGGTGAACATCTTGTCTTCAAACCTGTCATGGGCGTATGGCTAGCAAGAAGATACTTGGGATGTGTGCTTCGAGAATAAACCTTTTGGGTTGTTCTTGCAAAAGAGGCTATTCTGGAATCAGGATTCCAATTGTATTAACCCTTCTTGCTTGGCCTAAGTGGTTTCCTTTACCACGTAGAAACCAACATGAAACTCGTAAGGTATGAAGGCCCTCTTCTTATCTTTTACCAGAGTAGCATTATAGCCCTGCAGGATGGTCTGGTAAAAAATTTCTCTAACTACTAGTTGGTTGGGAACATACACAGGTAACAGATGTGGCACCCTGGTAACATCTAAAACCATGATGTAGGTTTCATGCTCATCCAGGTACTAGTGGATTTTTTTTATATAATTCTCTTAGCCACATCCGACAGTCTTGGGCACTCTTTCCTGAATAGTAAAGAATGAATTCACGTGATAAATTGATCGCAAATGAGAGAGTAGGATTTCTTGTACCTGTTCTCCCATAATATGCTGAAATATACATGGACCATGAGTTCTAAGGTGTGCTAGTTTAATTTCATTTCGACAAAGTCATTTTTGGCACAGATGACATCCAATAGATAAGATGCCATATAGAAAGATGGAGTCTCTCCTTCCTTTGGTGGCTGAGCCTGTCGTATGCAAGTCATCAGTTGTTTGGAGATGATGGCACCCGAGTTGAAACTTATTCTAGCAATAGCTACAATATACGCCAAAGGAATCTAAGCCTCTGAAAACTTGGAGCAGTCTTTCTCCCCATGTAGTCGATAGAGGAGGGCCATTAGATAAATGTACAGCTCCATTGGGTTAGCTATCGGATACCAGTCGGAGGTCCGATTGGTGAACTTTTTTTCTTCTCTCCACCATGAAGCCATTACTTTGTTGGTGTTGTGTTTCTCATAGAAACTTACAAAAAAATCAGTGTTCAGCCTCTCCTCCGGCTCCCTGAGCTTGTAGTAATTTTGAACCTCCAATGGAAGGAAAAACCCGACGCACTCGCCATTGTCTTCATTAATCAAACATATTTTTGTGTCAATGTGATCGATAAGCCACTTCAATATTTATATACAGGGGAATATTGGAGTCCTTCTCAATACCATGTGCAGATAAGCATTTCGTATATTTGGGAGGAATTCATCATCGAGCTTCCTTGTATCAGGATCACTCTGCAGGGTATATTCTAGGAATTCCTCCCGCTTGATTCTTGAACAGTGCTTCCCAGAGTGGGAATACCATATTGGTCCCGATGTTCGCCTTTATGTCTCCAAAGGCTAGGGGATGAATGAAATCCTTTTTGGTGGATGTTTTGATGACGGACACCGACTTTGGATAAAATTCCAGTTGTTTTGCCACCGCTGGGGAAGAGCCTTCCCCCACCTATGATTCACTTATCTTTGGTTCTCTCAGAGATTTCTCGGTGGTAGGTGTGTTCAGAGGCATTGTTCCTATAACTGAAAATGATCCTTTAGGCATGTGTAAAGAGTGGCATTGAATAAAACGTATGAAGAGAAGAATAAAACATATATAGGCTAGTACATACCTGTAATTCTTGCTAAAATTGTTGTTTGATACTCACTGGACCTTGGAAGCTTTACCCGGATTTCTCATCCCACTCCTATAGATGTTATGAATTTCTTTTCACACAGAATAATCTTGTTTACAATGACTTAAGAGGATTTAACGAGGAAGATCCTACCAGTTGTATCAACCAATCAATTTGAGTGATGAGTGAAACTAAAAACAACCTATTGTCAAATATCTACAATTAAATTGTACGTGGGTTGACGGTGGGGGCATGGGGGATGATTCATGGTATCAATAGGTTCAAATGGTCCTTTTATTCACGCTCATATTAGCAACTAATGCAGGATATTTTGGAATTAAATAGTTCTTCAAATGCCTTGGATCCATCATATCTGAGAGATAAATGTCCCATCGCGTCGCTTTCTTAGTGGGTGGATTGGGAATTGACAATATCATTGTGTATGTTATCATTGACGTCCTCTCTAACAAACCTCTGATGCCGATAGATGATGACATGGTGTCACTGACTCGGGAAGCATAGTAACAAAGATCTGGAACTCAGTTCATTGGTAATGGTCAGACTCAGGACTTTGTTTAAGTTGAGCGTGGTAAACTAAGCTTGTCCTTGGGACTGTTGATTTCGAACAAGGACCGGGTATCGTATTTTAGAAATAAAACTAATGCATAGTTTCTTGGTTGGTTCTCATCCTTGGAATCTCCCAATACTAGAAACGTTTCAGAAATCAGCGATCACCGATATTATTTCATTCTTCATAAAAGATTATTCCTTTAACCTTTTGTCTATGCCGGAGGGATCGATTATCGGCGCTATCCTTGGTGAAGATCATTTGCAAAATAAAAATTCCATTTGTCGACACCGATGAATATCGGCGATCGGCGATCAAAGACTGCGGTTTTATCGAGTGGTTTTCTTTTACCCTTTTTGGCCTAATCCTCTCCGACATCAAATTCCTTAAGCACATCGGGGAAAAGTCTTGACTTCCAAATGTTTAATTTAGATGTTATTCCTTAAGTTATAGATCTTCGCATGTTCAAGAAAACTTTAAAAACCAAAATGGAAAACAAAATTATAAGCAAGGAATTTTTTTTTATACTGAGGTGAAATTAGATAGTGCAATAGATCAAGTGGTACCCAAAACGTAAAGGTTGACAAAGGCTGTTTAGGGTGTGTTGAGTGCTCAACAAAACACTACCTCATACACCAAGTTGAGGAGATCGAAATGTGTGGACCTGTACACACAAGGTCAATGTGGATGATGGAGAGGCACTTGAAATCAGTGAACGCTTTGGTTAGACAAAGAGCATGTCATGAGGGTTCTATGGTGGAGGGATATATGGTATATCAATCCATGGTGTATATGAGTCAATATATTCCTAAATTAGCAATTCCAGTTATGCATGTAGTGGATCGCATTTGGGATGTGAATTCAATCAAAAAATTTAAAGTTCAGGAGCATGTGTTGGGGAAAGGTAGAATGAAAAAACTAAGAGGCAATATATTAATAATTGTGGTGATTTATATTGACACATATAATATTTTTTTTTTATATGATCATAATAATTAATATATTAATATCTATTATTTCATCAATTATTAATATTTACCATGGTTATAACTAATATTTAATATTGGTGAATTGTGATTTTTTTATTCAATTGCTCAAGATTGGGATGCACTACATTTATACATTGCAAACAATCTTGACTAGATGAATCTATGGATTGAAATATGTAAACAACGTCATGGTGTTAGGTTATCATGGTAAAAACTATCTGGATTGGTTAAAGACGTTCGTCGTAAAAGTGATGCCAATGTTACACAGAGGGAAATTGATTTAGCATATGGTTTGAAAGATGGAGAGGAAAGAAAATTTACCCATTTTATTCAGCTATTTTTTATTATATTAATGTGACTATATGTGTGTCTTTTCATAGATACTTTCCAAGTTATATAAATATGTTTATGAATTAACAATTCATCTTTTACATGTATGGCATATTGCAGTTGAAACTCCACAACGCTATGTGGTGCAATGGCCATAAATTTCGCATCAAACAGTTGGATGAAACCAATAAAACTTTTGATATTCGGATAACTACAGTATTCCAAGTCACTAATGTTTCCTCTAGGAGTGAAAAACATCCCTAAGAATCTAAAAATAGATATTATGGTTATTTGAATGATATACTTGAGTATGACTTTAATTCCTTCAAATTAGTTATATTCAACATCAAATGGTATAGGTTATGAATGCATGAACATGATGAAGAAAAAACCATTATTCAACATGCCAATGGATTTCCGATGATTAAAACAATGATGTTTGAAAGAGGACATGATCACTATGTTTTTCCAATCCAATGTGAAAAATTTTTTTACTCAAAGGTTCTAGGTGAGATGGATTGGTCATTTGTTGTTAGATATGATCCAAGAGGAAGGCCAATTAAGTATACTCATGTAAAAGAAGAAAATAATATTGAAGAATAAGATGACGCGCAAGATTAGACAGAGTCGAAGGATCATGGGTTGACAAACAAAGAAGATAGAGAAGATGAACCAGGTGTAGGAGACATTAATGCAGTTATTGATGATGATGTTGATGAAAATATTCTTGAAAATTACAATGATGATGATGATGATGATGATGGTGATATCATCAATCCTTTCAACGTCCTATTTGAACCGATTGATTATACATATGTCGATTTTGATGAAGAAGAAGATTCAAAAGAAGGATGTTACAGATGTTGAGTTGGATCAGGTACTAATTATATATTTTAATTTGTATGAATTCTTTTTTTAAATAATTTACTTATGTCATGGGTTAATTTTTATAATATCTCTCTTGCGAGAACATGTTATTGACTTATTCTTTGAGGACACTTGCGTGCAAGTGATCCGGTTTTAGTATATGGTTGTTTATTTCACTTATGGATTCTTATGACGATGTTGATGGATTATGATGTTATGTTAGTTGATATCTATGTATTGATAGATGTTAGTGATGTGTTTCCCCTGAGTTTGCAAGACACTTGATAGATTGAGTATGTTGATGGAATTAATGGACCTCCTTGGACTCCAGATTGAGTCAGGGAATCGATTGTATTTCTTTGATTATTTTATTTGTGCATATGTTGCATATGATTGGGTATATTATGATGTTGTTTATGGATCATTAACAGTGTTTCATTGATGGATGCAGGCTGATGATTTCTTGCTAATCTGACTCACATAAGGAGTAAAGGGGCCATGCACAACAACCAGATATTGAGGGAGAGGTGTGGTAGCATCCCTGTCACAACCTACTGGCACTCTCGTCGTGGCTTGAATTGTAGGTTAACGATTACCTAGTTTGAGAGTCCACGATGCCATGAGGGAAGACAGATACAGTCACTCATGGATATTTCTAAGGGGCACATAATAAGGAAGGGTCCTTATTCCTTAGAATCCTTTAGTCTCTCAAAAGGTCTCCCGAACGGAGTGTTCACTCCAAGGGTTGGAAAATTACCAAAACCATTCAAAGGTGAGTGACACCCTTGTATCACAGAGTGCATCTTGAAGGGAACGTCGTGAAATTAAAAAAATTGAATCAAAGGCGAGTGGCACCCTTGGAGCACAAAGTGCGTTTTAAAGGTCATGTTGCGGAATTTAAAAAAAAATGAGTCAAAGAATATAAGTGACTAAGAGAAATTTGAGAGAATGTTAAACCTTGTAAAATCTTGTGCACTGCCGAATTAATTAATTGATTAATTAAATAAATAAAGAATGAATTTATTAATCATAATCCCTAAGGGTCTAAGCTCATGCAAATAAAAATTTAACTAAGCCTAAGTCGAAGTTAGTGAAGACTAAAAACTAATTTTATAAATTAGATAACAAGGGAATGAAATAAATCAATTTAAGAAGTCAATGAAAATAAAATAAATCTAAAGAGTGAGTTAATACACATTGTGAAAGTATTTACCAAATTGGAATTTAAGGTAAAATTAGAATAAAGCTAAAGGAAAGGGTACGCATAGAAAGGAATCTAGAGTCTAGTTAACAATAGTCTAACTAGGAGAAGTTTCTTTTTTTAACTCAACTCCATTTTAGAAAGGCATCAGTCATTAATTGGAAATAAAGGGAATAAAGGGACAACTAAGAGTGATTTTAGGAGTGCTTTTAGGATGGGTGAGGGAAATTGAATTTTAATTAAAATAAATTAAGGATTTACTTGTGCAACGAAGGGAACGGATGACAAGTGTATGGGGGGAATAATTCCTAATTAACTTTTTAAAAAATGAATTAAATGTGAAAATGACAAGGTGTCACTAAGGAAATTCTATAAAACAAATGGTTGAGATGATTAATGCATCACACTGGTTAGGAGTAAGGTTATTCTATCAAAATTCTGACTGGTTCTACTTGTGACAGTTGGGATACCCAGATTGAGAGAGAGAGAGTGGTAGCTCTACCTTGCGAGGCGAGATAGGGATTGGAGGATTCTGGTTTTGTTTGTGTGTGGCCCCTTTGCGGCTTAGGGGGATAAGGGGGGAGAAGAGTACCCCTAGTGTTGGTTGGGAGGTACCAGTGAAGTCTCAACAGTTAGAAAGTGGATGAAGGAAAGGAATGTTAGTCGCCAAGAATAGTCATCAAGACTATCTTCGTTGGTCACGCTATTTTCATTTTGCGTTGCATTGTATTAAGTTTTTATTGTATGTATGGTTTTTATAAATATTCTATTGATTGATGGCCTTGTGAAGACGTGTGACTATCGAATGCTTCCTATGTGACTTTATAACATTTTGCATCCTCTACGATTTATTACCTCTGCATTTATAAATGAATTTTCCATTCGCTTGGGCATTTACCTTGAGATGATTATGGCTCTCTTGTTTTTTATTCATTTTGTAATCTTACTAGACTGCTAGTCGTAAATAGATTTACCTCTGCACCCTTGGGAAGAGGTCCTGAGAGCATACCCCTTTTTCCCTTGTGTTTTTATGATTGAAACTGCTCTGCATTTTATTTCCAAGTTTGCTCAACAAATTATGTATTAATTCTCTATTTTTTTACAAAGTAAAACCTCTGTGTTTGCAAGTTAATCCCCTGAAATATATTACCTTTAATAACTCTTCCTTTTCACAAATCTAAGCTATGCATTGTTCCATGAGAAATTGCTCTGTGATTTTTCTCTTGCACAATTTCACCCAAAAATGTGTTTTCTCTGGTTGTTTTTTTCCTTTGATGTCCTCTGCTTTTTTTCAAAAATAAAATTTGCTCAGCATCCATTCTCTCATGTTGTATTCCCTCTTTTCATACCCTCAGCGAATTCATCAAGCAGCAAGCTATGCGATTTCTTGATACCCTCAACGAATTGATCAAGGAGAAAGATCTAACATTTCTTGTTCCCTCAGCATTTTTATAAACTGTGTATCCTTCTGAGAATTGTTCCCTCAACGTTTTTATAAATTGTGTATCCATATGAGATTTATTCCCATAACATTTTATAAATTGTGTATCCTCTGAGATTTATTGTCTCAGGGATTTTATAAAAGGTGTATCCCATGCATTTTCCCTTGATCTCCTCTGCGTAATGCACATAAAAAAAAAATTCCATCTCATGAGATTTTGTCCCTACGATTTCCCATGTTTTCCTCTACGTTTTGCACATCAACATTTTCCCAGCTCATGAGATTTTTGCCTTGTGATTTCCCATGTTTTCCTTTGCGTTTTTCACATCAACACTTGCCCAACAAATTTGATTTTCTCCCTGCTAATTTACCCTTGATTTTCTCTATGGTTTCATACATACCAACTGCCCAGTGATTGGTGAAACTCTCAGCTCATTCTTGGGTGAAACTTTACATTTTTGTATGCTAGTATTGACCCTTGGTGTGTGGAGGAATCCCATGTGAAATGATGCAGGAGCATCGTCAGCAACATCAGTGAGCATGCGTGGAAGGAAAGCTCATCCCTAAGCACTGTTTTGGAATCCAAAACCACTGGTAGTTACTGATCGTGAGTGATCATTTTCACTCCTAGTCATGAATGTAACCAAATTAGGTAGCAGTTAGTTTATTTCAGGGAAACGAGTAGTTGGGAGGGAACCCTAAGGACCCTCTGAATTAAAGAGAGGTTTGTACACCCAAATGAGGCTGTTGTGAGCTAGTAGGAGAATTCTAAGTTGTAATTGTTGTTTGATTTTAGCTATAGCCATTTTTTCTTTTGAATGAAGATAACAGAGGAAAATTGATCCAATGTATGGTGTGAATATTGTTTGCAATTTCCTGTTATTGTTTCTTTCATCAATGAATGAATATCTCTACGAGTTTATGACATTGTGAAATGTTTGTATGAGTTTCCTTTATTTTCTCTTCTGTTAAGCTAGTGCAAGGTGTGCACACAGAGTTAAAGGAGTGTGTTAACTGGATCTGTTTCAATCCTGAAGATCAGAATAAATAGCACAAAACTTTACCTTTGGAAGGAGTGCAAAGAGACTGGTGCAAGCCATGCACAGTCGTCTGCAGGAATTCAAACCTTGCGTAAATATCTAGTGCAAGGAGTGAACAGATCTGAGATTCGACTAAGTGTCGAAGTGACCCTACAAGAAGTCAAAGAATCAGAACAGAGGGACACCAGGAGGGTGTGCATAATTTATTTTCAATAAATCCTTTGGTATGAGTTTGATGAAGCCCCTGAAAATGCAAGAAGTGTGTGGGAGATCAAAATCTTTGGAGGAAGAGAAATCTCAGGAAGGGGAGCGAGAACTGATGTCAGATCAGCTATAGAAGAAGAGAATTGGTCATCCAATATTGTGCCCATACACTTAGAAGAAGCCAAAAAGGGAGATCAGATCTAGACCGTTAGATCTGAGCATGTGAAACAACATTCGTTGGATCTAGAGGTAAGTGCACGAGATTTAACCCTTTGGAAGTACATAGGGTAAGAAAACTCATGAAATCCAAGTTCATAATTTAATCCTAATCATTGGATCACGAAGGGATCTAGACCATTGATCTGAGGAAATCACAAAATTAGGAATCGGGAGAAGGGAGGTGCACAATCTTCCAAATATCTGAACCGCGAAATCCTAAAATGCAAAGGAGAAAGAAGGACCGTCAGATCACATGGATTGTGGACCGTTGATCTTATGTGATTGGAGCCTAGATTTCAGAGTTCAGAAATTGGGAGGATGAGCAAAAAAATATTTTGGAGACGCGAAACATGAAACTGTGAATCACTCAAGAGATTGGCCCCAAGTCATAGTGAGGAGTCACATCGCCAAAGATTAAGGGAGGAGCTAGCACAAGCTAGGCCCCAATTCTCGAGTTTATAAATTAGAGAGTCGGACCTGACTTACACACGATTACCCAACCTGCAATTTCACAAAGTGCCTTTTGGTTAAGGGTGTGGTCATAGCTAGTGGTCACATGGAAAAGGGGGGCTTAGCCAAAGAACAGTTAACGCCCACTAGATGTTGAAATTTGAATAGTGCTCAAGAGATGGCCCGTCGGTCTCAAATGACCTGCGCATTTGGAGAAAGGACCTTTGTAAGTGGTTTTGGGGTCTAGAAGAGACCCAAAGAGTCGATCTAACTCAGAATCTTGATCGATCCTTGACTGGAAGGTCAGTAGCCCCGAAGGGAGAAGGGGGGGTCTGCATCATGAAATTATACTCTATCTCCTCACGTTTTTGGTTTGTAAGAATACTTACCCATAGTGATTTTTATTATAATGATGTGACCTATGTAATAAAAATTTAATGGTTATAAGTGAACTAATCCATTTGATAAGAGGTTGGGTTGCTACATATAGGTGTATGGGTTTAGTTAACAAATTATTTATTTAGTGGATTATCCCTAAAGTCATTACCAACTTATATGTAAGCTACTTGTGGTTTTATTTAATCTTACATGATTACATGGGATATGCACTTGGACAAGGCTTAATTAATACATTGAATGACTTAATAAGGTTCAATTTAAAAATAACTATAATATCATATAATAGTGAATTGTGGGGAGGAAGAGAAATAAAACAAAGAACCCTAAACTTTGTTTTTACAATTATACACATTTATTATTGAATGTTATTCCTTCATTCATGGGTAGTAAGTCTTATCGAATAATTACGATGGTTATCACAATCTGTTCTGCCCCATCATATGTTTAGGCATTTAATTTTTCCCCTTCAGGAATATACTTAATAAGTTGAATTTATTTTTCAAATTCATGTGTAAGGTGTATTGGTAATAATGTATCATAATCTTGAGTAAAGTTTTTATGACAAGTATTTCATGGGTTTCATTTTGATGATTAATGCACTTAGAAATCAAGCGTTATTGTTTTACTAAGTTGAATTATCGATGGATTGATCGTAGGAGCTAATTGCATCATTCCTATTGATAAAAAATTATCCTTAGGTCATTCCTTGATGATTAATGATAGATGGTAATTCCGTAGGTTATTGATTATGTGGTTAAGGTTAGATTCTTGATGATGGCTTTTGCTACAATTAAATGGATACATGTTATCGAATATGGAATCTTTATGGAATTTTCTAGATGGCTATTCACGTGTTTTGATCGATGTATATTGCAAAATAATTTGTAGCGCCTTGGATGTTTAGTGTTGATGTGTGACTGAATTAGAAATTTGATTCCTTGCAGGCTTCAAAACAATGTCGATTTACAATTAATTCAGTAATTTAGATCATTTGTGTGCCATGAAACAAATGTTGAACTTTGATTGATTATGTAGTTATATTCTCTTGCGCCATGTAAAATAAGTAGATTTATCTTGAGCTTTGAATAATAATGATGTTGATTTATTGAGATTGTTGGTTTACACCTTGATTTTGTAAGTGGGATGTAGACACCTCCTTGTTCATCAGAATAGTCGCCATCCATGAGACCTTAAATGGTCAAAACCAATTGGATGAATCCTGGGCTTGAGCATTGCTTATGTGTCCTAGAGGTCCTAACCTTGCAGGGTAGGTTGGGCGGGTAATCATTTTAATATTCAGAATCTGGTTAATCATTTTTCATAAATTGCTTTAAGTTGATTGTGATGTGTTGACCTGCGTCTTTATTTTTGTTTATGTGTCACCATCACTTATGTTGATGCATTGGTTGTGTTTTTATTGATTACAATGAAGAGTATCTTGTAATGATTTTACTTATGATGTCATAGATTATGTGTTGCTATGAATTTTACTTTTGATGTTAATTTCCTAATGCCTTAAAAAAAAATTCCTTTTGTGCTTCACTTTACTAGTCATAACGAAGGGGTCCTTACATATGGTATCAGAGCCAGGTTCAACCCCACAACTTGGGATCATTAAGCCTTCCACTGTATTAAAAAACTTGGTTAATAATTTATCGCTAATTAAATTTATTTATGTCCCTGTAGTTAATCATGGTTAGAGGACGTCATGGAGGTAGACAACGTTGTGCTAGGGGAGGAGGTGTGATGCCTCTAGTAGCATCCATGCAAGAGGGGTATAACCCTAAAGGAGAAGATCAAGTCATTGGACAGGAGCATATTTTTGTGGGGGGTGTGGATGGGTTGATAAGGTCCTTTTAGAGGATGTTAGAGGCCTTGATTAACCAAATAAATAGAGATGAGGCTAGGACGCTTGTACCCCCTAAGGGTCCACAAAACGCCCCATTTGGTACTGGTAGAGTTCAAAGATAACTCAATAAGGTTGGGTTTTATGAGTTCTTGGGTGTCAGGGACAGCACAGCCTCCGAGGCATAGTTGGAGAACATGGAGATGTGCTTCGCACTTCACGACTACACCTCCAACATGAAATTCTACATGGAGGTCTTTCAGCTGAAGGGGAGTTCCCTTCGATGGTGGAAGACACTCCTACCACAACTGAACATAGCCGTTGAACACATGTCATGGGAAATGTTTAAGGAACAGCCCCAGGAGAGGTATTTGCCAAAGGAATTCATTGAGCTCTAGCTCAATGAGTTCAACACCTTACAACAAGGTGGTTGTATGGTGCCCAAGTATGAGGCCCGATTCATGGAGTTTCCTAGGTATTCTCCACATCTGAACACTAAGAAGCTCAAGGTCCACAAGTTTTTGTTCGACCTTAATGTAAAAATTTGTGCGAAAGTGAGGATCCTAATGCCCCAGACATTACATGATGTGACATCTACTACACAACAACATCAAACACCATTTAGACATCCATCAGGGTATCGAGGTACTCCAAGAGGATCCACATTCATGAAAACACAATGACCATATCCTTAGCAACGAACTCCTTATAGAGGAACACAACACTAGCAACAGTGTTGTTCACAACAACAACAGTTTAGGCATGTTCAACAAAAAAAAGCATGGTTTCAGGCTAGTAGGTCGTCAGCTTCTACTTCGGGGACCAAGAGTACTGGACCAAAGAATGGATGTTGGACATGTGGAGAGCCACATTACCAGTGTGACTCTCTGGTTGAGAGGGCCAGAGTAGTTGGTTCAGTCGAACACACTACAGTTGGATATTTGTGCAAGGCCCATCAGATTCATGATGTGATAAATAATCTCCAGGACGAGCACCAATCTACTCTACTCGAGACTTCAGGTACCATCGCCAACCATACCTTTAGTATTTTGATAGATCCCAGTGCTACAAAGAGATTTATTTATAGTGAAACGCTGAAAAATATTAAGGTAAAGGAAGTTGAATAGGACACATTTAGCTACATGGAAATGTCTTCAGGTGACAAGTAGAAGGTTGGAGGAAAGGTTATGGAATGTAGCCTTAATCTGGGAGATTTTGTAACGAAGTCCAACATGTACATCATGATATTAATATATTATGACATTGTGATCAGTATGGACTGGTTGGAATCACATGAGGCAATACTCAACTATAAGATGAAATGATTAGGTTTGACTAATGATGAGGGACATAGACGAGTGATTGTAGGAAGAAACCAGGGAGTTTCCTTAAGGTTCATTTCTTCAGTATAGCTATAGAAGAGAATGCACAAAGGATGCAAGCTATATGCAATATTAGAATTGAATGACAAGGGTGTTGTGGAAGGATTAGAAAACCTTCCGGTAGTACAAGAGTTTGTGGATGTGTTCCCAAAAGAGTTACCAAGTTTGTCACCCGAAAGAGAGCTGGAATTTACCATTGACTTAAAACCTGGAACTGAACCGATAGAAAGAACACCTTATTGGATGTTGAAACCTAAGTTATAGGAGTTGAAAATGAAACTAAAGGAGTTGTTGGACCTAGGAATTATACATCTAAGTGTGTCACCTTGGGGTGTGCTTGTTATTTTCATACGGAAGAAGGATGGGTCATGGACACTCTATGTTGACTATTGTCAATTAAAAAAGGAAACGATCAAGAACCAATATCTGTTGCCAAGCATAGATGATTTGTTTGACCAAATGAGGATAGGACTATGTTTTCAAAGACCTACTTGAGATCAAGATATCACCAGTTATGGATCAAATATGAAGACATTCCTAATACTGCATTCAAGACGAGGATGAGGCATTACAAGTTTATCGTTTTACCATTTGGACTGACAAACGCCCAGGGCTGTTCATGAGTTTCATGAATGGGGTGTTCCATGAATACTTGGACAAGTTTGTTCAAGTATTCATTGACTAAATATTGATATATTCTTGGACGATGGAAGAACATGATGAACATTTGTGCTTGCTACTACAATTTCTACGAGAAAACAAACTATACGGGAAACTGTGGAAATGCTCTTTTTATCAATCGAGGATTCATTACTTAGGGCATGTTATCTCTGACGAAGGCATCGTTATGGATCCAGTGAAGGTAGAGGTTATTATGAAATTTCCTACACTAACGAACATACCAAAATTACGTAGCTTCATGGGTTTAGAAGGATATTATCGACGATTCGTCGAAGGTTTTTTGAAAATTGAAAATCTGATCATGGAATTGAAGAAGAAAAACAAGAAGTTTGTATGGACCGAGAAATGTGCGGAAGCATTTCAAAGGCTCAAGGATCTGTTGATGACAACGTCGATACTAAAATTCCCCGACATGGACGAGGAATTTTTGGTATGCATAGGCATATCCAAGGAAGGCTTAGGTAGAGTCTTGATGCAAGATTTTCGAGTGATTGCTTACATCTCAAGGAAATTAAGAAAGCATGAGGAGAACTATGCGACACATGATTTGGAGTTATTGGAAATTGTGTATGACCTGAGAGTGTGGATACACTACCTGATTTAACAGAAATTCGAGCTAAGGAGAGACCATTGTGGTTTGCTACACATTTTTATGCAAAGTGACTTGAATGTGAGACAAAGGCGTTGGTTAGAACTGCTTAGTGAGTGCTATATTGAGATTACCTACAAAAAGGGAACAATGAAAAGAGTGGTCGATGCATTGAGTTAGAGACCACGCATATTTTCGGTGATACCTCTTCAAATGAATATTTGAGAAAAGATTCTAAATACACAATGTGATGATGACTGGTATAAAGAGGCTAAGGAAAATATCAGATGAGACACCATGTTAGTACCTAGGTTTGAAGGATATAGATTGGACAACGACAGATTGATGAGGTAACTAACTAGATTTATGTACCGCCTAATGACGATTTGAGAAGTTTGATTTTAAGTGAAGCTCATAGAGAAGTGTACATGGCTCATCCAGGAGACAGGAAGATGAGAGTAGACCTTAAGCCTTTATTCTTATGGAAACAAATGAAGGCATACATAGTTTTCTACGTGGTGAGGTGTCTAGAATGTCAGAAAGTGAAGGTTGAACATAGACATCCAATAGGATTACTACAACCACACACTATTCTAGAATCGAAATGGGAGGTCATTTCGATGGACTTTATTGTGGGATTGTTGTTGACGACAAGGAGGAACGACATGATTTTCATGGTAGTTGACACTTTGACGAAGAGTGGCCATTTTATTCATATGCATATGACATATCAGACACAAGATATAGCTAGATTTTTTATCAATGATATTGTGAGGTTGCATGTCATGCCTAAAAGGATCATATCTTATCGAGGATCGATGTTTACAGGACAATTTTGGACTAGTTTCCAAGAGGCCTTGGGAACCCAACTTAACTTTAGTACAATGTATCACCCAAAGATAGATGGGCAGGTAGAAAGAACAAACCAAATATTGGAATATATGTTGCGTATGTATGTGATGGACCAACAAAATCATTTTGAAGAGTTCTTGCTACTCATAGAATTTGCATACAACAACAACTATCAAAGCACCATTAAGATGGCACCATTTGAGTTTATTTATGGAAAACCATGTTGGACGCCTTTGAGATGGGATTGACTTGAGGTAGGGTCCTGGTAGGACCAGAAGTGATCCAAGAAATGGAATAACAGATGAAAATGATAAGAAAAAGGATTAAAGAAGCTCTAGATCGATAAAAGAGTTATGCTTATGTGCATCGCGCTGACCATAATTGTGAAGTTGGTGACCAATTTTTCATGTGGGTCAAAGCGCACAAGAGCTCAATTAAGTTTGGGAAGGGTGATAAACTCTCTCCTAGGTTTGTGGGAACTTTCAAAGTTGTGGAAAAGAAAGGGCCCATGGCCTATCGACTAGCCTTGCCTAATTCTTTGAGGCATATGCATGATGTTTTTCATGTATCTATTTTGAGACATTATGTTAGTGATCCTACACATGTGATTGACATGAGTTTCTTGTAGGTGTCAAATGAGGGTCCACTCATGGTGGAGCCAATCCACATTCGGGACCATCGCATTCAACAACTTCGACGTTGAACAATCGATCAGGTCAAGGTCCAATGGGACAATTATAGTCATCACTCAGCTACTTGGGAGGATGCATATGATATACACCAGTGGTTTTCATATTTATTTCATAGTTAGACATATAGATATTGTCAAATGCTTTATACACTACATTTATATACTGTACAACTTTGGGACGAAGATTAAAACAAGAGGGTGTGTATCTAACATCCCTCTCTTGAAAGAACATGTTATTCACTTATTCTTTGAGGACACTTGCATGCAAGTGATCCGGTTTTAGTATATGGTTGTCTCCTTCACCTATGGATTATTATGATGATGTTGATGGATTATGATGTTATGTTATTCGATATCTATGTATTGATAGATGTTATTGACAATTTTCCCTTGAGTGTGCAGGACACTTGACAGATTGAGGATGGATATGGAATCAATGGACCTCCTTGGACAACGGATTAAGACACATAGTGGATTGTATTGGTTTGAGTATTTCATTTATGCATATGTGACATATGATCGGGTATATTATGATGTTTTTTATGGATTATTGACAATGTTTCATTGATGGATGCAGGCTGACGATTGCTTGCTAATATGACTCACATAAGGAGTAAAGGCACCATGCACAACAACCAGATATTGAGGGAGAGGTGTGGAAACATCCCTGTCATAGCCTACTAGCACTCTCGTCATGGATCAAATTGTAAGTTAACAATTACCTTGTTCGAGAGATCCAAGATCCCATGAGGGAAGACTGAGATAGTCGCCCATGAAGATTTCTAAGGGGTGTGCAATAAGGCAGGGTCCTTATTCCTTATAATCCCTTAGTCTCTCACAAGGTCGCCTGAATGGAGTGATGACTCCATGAGTTGGAAAACTACCAAAACTATTTCAAGACGAGTGGCACCCTCGGAGAAAAGAGTGCATCTTGAAGGGTGATGCAAACCCCCTACCTCTGCCTCGACAGGGTCTGCTGACCTCCCGGTCAATGATCGTTATTCTCCCTTATCGAGCTAAAGAATCTCTTTGATTTTCTAGTGGAATCCCACAAACAAACCTATATGTCCTTTATGAAAAACTCCCTGCGTGAACAAGCACCAAGCACGAGCTTCATATTTCACGCAACCACAGGCTATGTCCGCACGACTACACAAAAGACACATCACAATTTCACATGTTGGGACTTTATGTATGAGTCCTCCCTGACTCTCATGATCTCTGAAATCCCGACAGAAGCCTAACACTTGCTAGCTCTTCCATTAACTTCTTCCCATGTGACCATTCACCATGACCTAGGGCCAAAACAACAAGCACGTCAGAAATTTGCGTATTGGGGATTTATGATGTGAGGCACCTCTGTTCTCCTGATATCGAAAGTGTCAAAATCCTTTGAAATCCACTTACCTCATATTAACAGTCCATGATCCCCATTGGATCCGACAGTCTAAATCTCCCTGTCGCTCATCGGGACTTCACGTTTCGCGAAGTCGACAGAATTATCTCCTTAGATATTTCAATCCCCGATATCCTAATATCTTCTCTATGGTAAATCAATGACCTATAATCCTCCTCTCGATCAACAGTCGAGATCCTCCTTTCGCGAATCAAGATTTCGCGACTTCGCATAACGGGAAGTTGGAGGACTTTCCACCTTCGTTCTCCCGATCCCTGAAATATTGAACTCTTCCTGTAAAATAAATGGTCCATATCTTTCCTTGATCAATGGTTTTGATATTTTCGTGAGTTCACGTGAACTTGTCCTTTGACTCCCCTGAGTCGCGAGTTAGCAAAAAGCTAATTTGCTGCCACCTATCCTCTGATGACGGACGGTCCTGATGATGTCGGGACTTCACGTTTCGCAAATTCATCTCTCCTCCTATGCACTCCAACATACTAAACCTTGTGTACCTCCTCCAAATCCAACGAATGTTGGTCCACGCACTTCATATCTGATGGATGAGATCTGTCTCCTCCTGTGCTCTCTGATGGGTGTCTAGACGTGGATTTGATGGTCCAGATTTCCTCCTCCATAGTTGATCTATGGTTGTTGTGCTCTTCCTCCTGAGCTTGTGATTTCTTCCTGACTTGGAATATTTTCAATGTTTTGAAGGTCTCAACCTTCGATTTGTCTCCTTGGAGCCTTGAAACTTTGGGTCTTGCTTGCGTTCTATAAATGCTATCTCTCCTAAGATTATGGACTTAGAATAAGTCCTTTCTACACACACTCCTTATGCTTCGACTGGCGTTTAGATGGAAGTCTTTCAACACTTCCTCCAAGTGTTTTCCTGGTGCACTCCTTGCACAGGTATTCATCTAGAGTGTTCAAAAAATCTAAAAGTGTCTTCTCCTAGACACTTCTATTTTCACATAACTCTAAACAAAGTTCTCCTTGGTGCACTCCTTGCACTCGCTCGATGCCCTCTTGGCAAAGCTCTACAGAACCTTCATAAGTTTTGTCTCTCTGTGATTCCTCTACACACTCTTCCCTCTCGAGTATTCAATAACTCTGAGGATCTTCTCGAGTGTGCAAACTATCTTGGTGTGCCCTCCTAGCATGTTCTCCTCTAAACTCAACAGAGAGATTCATATGTGCACTCCTTGCACAGCCTAAAGAACCCAGAACGATATAACAAAACTCAATGAAGATAAAAGAAATCTACCTTCCTACTACAGATGAAGCCTATCATACATCTACAACATACGTTAACACAGGGATAACATTCACCGAATACATATAATTCATGAACAACAATATGCAGGAAAATCGGCTTTCTATTATCTCTATGTATCTAAACAGATGTTTACAAAAACTGGACTACAACAGAGTCTTAGTTCTCTCAAGCTCTCTCCCTTTGGGCTTCTAAGACCACCTAATGCCTTTCTACCTGAGATGTCTCTCCCTCTGTTAAGAACCAAACATCAATATAGCATAGAAAAACCTCAAGAAAAGTACTCAATGCCTTGAAAAAGAGATAATTTCATATAATAAGCCTCTTCAAGGGGGCAACCTCCTTTTACCCCATTTAATTGTTCAAGTACAAGATGATTCAAAATGAAAATGTCTCCTTGGTATATATAGTAGACTAGGAGGTATAATTACAACTAATGGCCTAAATCCGACATAAATAAAATAACATTACTAATCTAAATTACAACTAATGGCCTAAAGCCGACATAAATAAAATAGCATTACTAATCTAATATGCCCCAATTAAGGGGTAATGAGCCAATATTAGGGCTTAACAT
>ML780911.1:1660235-1699719 GCA_009831015.1 Picea engelmannii
GATATTGGACTTAGTTGTTCGAAGGACTCTTCTAGGCCCCTTCTCTAGGTTTACCAAACCATTCTTAAACACTTTCCTTTCCCTGAAACCATTGAGGTATTCTTTCCTCGCCATTTAAGTGGGGGTTAGATTTTTTTTTGCATAATGTCCACACCAAGACAAAGGTTTCACAGGAGATTAATGATTCCCACATTACACAAGACCTATATCAAACTGAAACTATGGTTACTCTTTCATCCCTTCTAGGAGGAAGATCAAAGTACTTCTTCCTATCGGACCTATCAAGGGTCTCTTAGCTAATATTCCTAGCTATCTTTTCCTAGACATCACACTGCAACAAATTCTCTACTGCATACATAGGAAGCATGAATATACAATTTCATCCATAAGAGGAGACCCTTGTACAATTCCTTAATCATTCAAGGTAAAAGGCAAGATTCTCCTGCTCAGATATGTACTACACATAAACCTAGTTTCGAAAACGTCGCAATTGCGACATACATTTTCACAAACGTGGCAAGAGAGACGTTCCAGTGGAAAACGTGGCAAGAGCGATGTTAACGTGGAAATTGTGACATACATCTTCACAAACGTGGCAAGAGAGACGTTCCAGTGGAAAACGTGGCAAGAGCGACGTTAACGTGGCAAGACCAACGTTAATGTGGCAATTGCGACATACATCTTCAGAAACGTGGCAAGAGTGACGTTCCAGTGGAAAACGTGGCAAGAGCAACATTCCAGTGGAAAACGTGGCAAGAGCGACGTTAAGTGGCAAGACTGACGTTAACGTGGCAATTGCGACATACATCTTCACAAACATGGAAAGAGTGACGTTCCAGTGGAAAACATGGCAAGAGCGACGTTCCAGTGGAAAACGTGGCAAGAGCGACGTTAACATGGAAAGACTGATGTTAACGTGGCAAGAGTGACCTTAACGTGGCAAGATCGATGTTAACGTGGCAAGAGCGACGTTATCGGGCAACATGAACTTTTTTTTTATAAATTTCCTCTATTTTGCGACAATATGGACAATTTTCTCCATAACGCCGCAAATAAAACATCGGAATTTTTACAATATGTAGTAGTGCCCAAGGAGTGGTGAAGTCTTTCTTTTCTCTGTCTTCAGGCAGGACATAGATCTGATTGTAGCTAGAAAATCCATTAATCATGGAAATCATGGATGCACCCGTCACCCTCTGCAACATATGTTCCATCTTTGGAAAGGGGTAATTTTCCTTCTTAGAGCTCCTGTTTAGATTCCTGAAATTGACACACAAACTGATTTCTCCATTCTTCTTTCTTACTAGGACCAAGTTGGCCACCCATTCAGAATATCTCAATAGGACAATGATTTGGGCATCCAATATATTCTTTACCTCTTTTTCCATAATAGGCAACATCATAGGATTTATTTGTCTTAATTTCTTCCTAAATGGCTTGACCTCCTCTTTCCATGGAATCTTGTGCTCAATGACACTTTTGTCATATGTTCTGAGGTCTTCATAGGTCCAGGAAAACACATCAGCAAAATCACGTAATATCTCAACATACTTATCCCTTTGCTCCCTTGACAGGCTGCTTGACAACTTGACGAACCTTGGATCCTTCTCTATGGAAATATTGCACTCAGCTACATCGGCATCATCATTTGATGTTTTACCCTTTACTGCCACATCATTTATTTCAAATAGTCTCTCCAAAGTAACCAGTCCCTTTGGGATGTGATTTCTACGTAATTGAACAATCTGGTGATCAAAAATTTTGTTCAGAAGAACATCAAAGTGAGGATCTGTTTCAAAGTCAGGATCCTGGTCAATGTGTAACATAGAAAACTCATCGACAGCTTCTAGGAATCTTTTGATTTCAATATCATCCTCAAACACTTTCCAATGCTTGACATTGTTAGGTATAGAGGGTCTATATTTCACTTCTACATCATACCTCAGTTTAGGTGGCAGAGGGACTCTGAAATTGCTTGCTGAAATGGCCAGAGAACCAACCATGATGTTTTCTCCTCTTGGAATAAATGAAATGTTGAAATCTAGGAAAAAACTATCAATGAGGTCCCAGAATTCATTTCTAAAACTACTGAGTCGAGGGTGTTTGGTTTGATAAATATTTCTGATCTGCTAGAAAATCAACTCGGCACCCCCAAACACTGATATTTCCTTTATCCCCATGTCTTTTGCAGCCCTTAAGCCCAAAAAAAGGGCTCCATACTCTGCCACATTATTGGTAGCTTCAAATTCCAATTTGTATGACAAAGATATAATTTCTTAAATAGGCGAAACAAAGACTACTCCAACACCAAAACCTTCTCTAGAAGAGGCTCCATCAAAGAACATTCTCCAAACAGAAGTGATCAGAGGAGAATATTCATAGGGAGTAAGGGAATTCTTTATGATCTCGAGAGGAGGATCAGGGGCATTACTGAGCTACAACAAGCTAGATCCCAAATTAGTATCAAGGGAAAAGATAGGATGATTGGTGGGGTCTGCCGCATCACTAATAATGTAGGCCGACTGAGCTTCTCTGTACAGTCTTCTATGCTCCCCTCCAAAGACTGGAATAGTATCATATGTGAGGTCCATTTGCAAGGTTCCCCCAACTCATTTTATCCAAGATCTTGACAATAGCATGGAAAACTTGGGAGGAACATTGGCCACCATGACATCCATGACCACACTTTTCATGGGTAGTTGAAACAAGGTCACAACTAGATCTTTGATGACCCAAAGACATTGCACCTTCCTTGAGTCAAAAGAATACAAATCATGATAAGCTTTTGTGACTTCTAATCCAAGTTCTTCCATGATCGCTTTGGGCATGAGATTATGAGATTCCCCTGAGTTCATTAATCAGTTATGAAACACCTTATCATGTATTTTCAGGGATGTATAGAAGGGAGGGGATGAGTCATATCCATCTTATACCATAGGGCCTAAGATGATGGTTGGCTTTTTGTTTTGGAGGTTTACTGAGTCTATGGAATGGAAAGATGGCTCAGGCTGTAACAACTTAGACAAGGATTTTTTGAAATCTTTGTGCTTGACCATTTCTGAGAGGGGCACAAGGATTCTAATTTTTTGAATTTCATGCTCGAAGATAAAGGAGGAAGGGGGCTTCTGAATTTCTCTCACTTATGGGACCGGATCTTTAGCCATTGGTAAGGGATTCTGAGTTTTATTTTCTTTGTTGTTGTTTGCTGCATCTTTGGCAGGCTTATCTACTCTGGAAGGTTGATAAGGGATGTCAAACTTCTCTTATTTCTTATTAGACCCGAGGTTATATTTATTGGGACTTCTATTGGCCTTGTCCCCCTTACTCAGCTCATTTATTTGGTTGTCCATGAGGGACTCCCCGTACACAGATTGGGTCAAATGGGGAGATGAGTAGGTGCCTCTAAGACAATGAATTTCAGGATCAAGTTATTCTTCCTCCCTCTCTTCATTGGCAACAAGGTTATTTTGGAGGGGGGTTTGGATCTTCTGATATCCCTGTCTCAGTTTCTAGGTTCTCTCGGAAGTATCTGAGGGGTATTATTTGGTATTCTGAAGTTGCCTCTTCTTTTAGCATTTTGGGAATCTTTATAACCTTACTTCCGTTCGAATTTCATCTTCTCCATCTCCACAAAAAGGATTTCACCATCTTGGTCAATTAATCCATTTGAGGATGGGATGCAGAAGAACAAGAGGTTGAGGCCTCAGATCCCCCCCTTACTCTATCTCTATCAGCTTTGTTCCTAAGTACATCAACTGCAAATACATTGGACTCCACTTCTAGGGCTACATCTTTCATATGAGCCAAGGAAGTGGCTCTTCTTTCTCTTAACAGGAGGCAGATATCAAGGTCAAAAGCACTAACATAGGTTATTTTGGCAAAGGCTTCTATAGGCTTTATCTCGACAGGGATCTTATTGTACATTTTATTGAATCTTTTGGATAAATCAGAGACATATTCTCCTTCTTTCTTCTTTAGAGACTTGAACTCGGTGATATAATACATAAAATATTTCTTATCCCCCCATTGTCTCAAGAAAATATCATCTAGAGACTCAATCCCATCAATAAATCTAGGGGTCAATCCCCTAAACCATTTTCTAACCTCACCGTCAAGGCTTTTGACAAAGACTCTCATCTAGACATATTCATTTTCAATATTCAAATTGTCTACATAACTATACAAGGAAACACAATGTTCTTCAACATTTATGTCTTCTTCTCCAGTGAAATTAGGCATGTATTTTAGGTAATCTCCAGCAGGGAGAGCATTCATTGGTTGAGGTAAGACTAGGGGGGCATATATAGTAGCCACTATGGAGTCCATTCTGTTTCTAGGGGGATTGGCTCCTGGCATAGGGATAATAGGTGGAGGAGAATTAGGAGGGGATGCAGTTCAAATAGGGGAGGTTGGAACTGAGCTTTCGAGATGAAAGGGGAACAATAGAGGATTTGGAGAAAATGCTACAGGGCTTGAGGGAACAAAAGTTTCTGTTTATGTAGTAGCATCGACAGTAATAGGACGAGGGGTGGTAAAACCCAGGGAAGGAAAATATTCTGAGGTGTTGGGTCTAAACCATGGTACAATTTCAGGGGAGAGAGGAGTGACAAGGATTTCTCCCTCCAATCCCAGAACAGGAGGGAAAAACTCAACAGGAACACTCCCAAAATTTAAAGTTTAGGAAACTCCAACAAGAGGTGTAATATCCCTAGGCTAAACCCAATTGTAAATGTAAATGAAAATGTACTTAATTTGGTGATTTGTTTTACATATTTTTACATGCATATTCCATGGTGTAGCATGCGTAGGTACTGCGCAGTAAAATGAGGAAGTGTGCACATTCCGGGATACCTCATGCAGCATCTTAAGTGCATGTGATGTAGAGGCCAGGGAGCCTTGTGTATTAGATATGTTTATAGGTTGGTGAGCTAGTATTATAAGCTAGGATTCTTATGTTTTGATTAGGCCAAAGAGCCTAGATGTTAAAGGCCAGTGCACCTGTTTTTGTACATATCTCAGAATTAATATAAAATACATCGTTGCGTGTAGACCGACCATGATAAAAGATATGGGGGACAAAAATCCACTGGTTAGGAAAAGGGAAGGGGTTAAGTTAAGGAATATTATATTAATATTTATTAAATCATAAAGTATGGATAATTATGTTATCCTACGTTCTAAGTTGGGGCCAAGTGGGCCAAAGTAGCTTCCAACATGAAAAGTGTCAAGTTGGGGGCATGCATACATATTGTTGGACTTAGTTCATTTCAAGGGAATCTCCATCATTCATACCATCATCTTTTCCTTGATTCATCCCTCACTGAGATATATAGTCAATCATCCAGGAGTATTAGCATCCATTGAGCTATCATATGTATCTTCATGACTTTACCTGAACCTATATCCAGAGCCTTCTGTTGGGTAATTTTTATCTTGGGAGCGGGATTGAAGAAGCGGGTTGTCAGACCCATGGGATATTGAAGAGGCGGGTTGTCAGGCCCATGAGCAATTCTCTAGGCGAGAGAATTGTTTGGGATTAATTTCCTAATGGTGCTTAACTACAGCTATAGGGCTCTGAGACTTCCTATCCGACCCGTTGTTGAAGCCCTGGAAGGGGAGTGGGGCAGCCGAGGGACTGTTGAGCAGAGAAGGGGTACACTTCCTTGGGTGGGAAATGCATGTGGGGAATGAGGGAATTTAGGTTGTTAGTTGAGTGAGCACCTGAGATGAAATCTTTCCTTTTATTCATGAGCCTTTATCCTGGTTAGGAACCCTTTACCCAGGTGGAATTTAGTCCTAGCTCGGGGGTGACTCGTTGTTGAGAGTGATGAACAGTGTGGTCTAAGGCTGGGAGGTTCATGGAAGGTCTACACGTAGTTGGTGATATTCTCACAAAGATAAGTGTCAATTGTGTGATCAATTTACATGTTACATTATTATTCACGTGTTATTTTTATGGGTTTATCCTATGCGTGATTATAACTGTCTGTATGCTTATGGGTATTGCATGTATATGCTGCATGAATATGTTTACTACTTTTCAGTGTGAATCCATGCATTTACATAGCGTATTTGTCTGTTCACGTTTTATATTTGTTAAGATTTCGCAAGAGTTCTGTGTGTGCATATGATTAATTGCATGAAGTTATAAAATTATATGAGACATACATTAGTTGGGATGCTAAGTATGTTACGGTACGTTTGACATAGAGAATGGATGTGTTCTTCGGTGTAGTGTGTCCTGACATGATTGGTTGGGGACGTTATAAATGGATATCTTAGCATGAAAGAGTGTTATGGAGTAGCATGGTATGGCCTATATCAAGCTGGGAATGTTACAAAGACGCTTTTAGAGATAAGTAAAGCATCTGAGGATTGGCACGTCCCCAGCCTATGTGAGGTCAGCTGTGTCACAAATTTGTATCAGAGATTCAGTTTTCAACACTGATCATGAAGGGTCGAGAAAGTTGAGTTGAAGCAAAATGTCACAGAGGATTTAATTCGAAGTGGCCAAATTTCAGTTGTAGAGTGTCCATGGAAAAAATTAACAGCAAATGGGAGGAAATGGGGAAAAGCCCCAATTTCTGTGGATGGATTCATGAGAAAATGGAGAAATTCAGTCAAGTGATGAAATATTACTGATTTAATATCTGTCCTAGCAAATTCAAACCTTGAATTGGTCGACTTTGAAGTTAAAGTGAAGCCATGACAGATGGAGAAGAATTCATGAGAATTTGATGTGCATAAAGGTGAATGTGCATAGGTGGCGCACTAAAAATGCATGATGCGCAATGAAAAGCATGTGATAGTTAAAATTTGGCACTGTGCGGAAAGATATTGGCATGTTAGTGTGCACGCTAAATTTTGGTACCATGTAGAAAATGTTAGCGTACAGGTGTGCACGGCAAATTGTGGCACCGCGCAGAAAAATATTGTGTGTGGATGCACGCACTAAAGTTAGCATTGTGCGGTGTACACACACATAGTAATGGTGCACTTGGTGTGTGCAGTATTGCAAAGCATAGAGGATTTGGGCTGATGCAGGCATAGTATGAGTATAAGTTGTCTCACGACAGTGTAATCAATGGTGCGCATAGATAATTGTGCATGGTGGGGGCATATTGAACCTTTTCATGGTGAAATGCATAGAACAAAATGCATGTGGTATATTAGTGCATGATACAAAAACTGTGTGCAACAGGTATCAGTGCAAGAGCTAAAACTACGTGTAGCGGATATTGGCGCACAATGCAAAATTAGTATGCACAAGTTAGTAGTGTGATACAAGGGAAATTCTTAATGGTTATAGGTGCATGGAAGAATGATTTACTTGGTAGTGTTGATGTGCACAACAAATATGGGTGTGCAGGTTGAATTTTAGAGTGCGTGAAATCGATTAGAAGGTGAACAACAACAAAAAACCAATGAATTTCCGTGATGTTTTATACTGTTTGAACATCATCTTTTTGCAACACATTTTTTGAGGACTCTTTCGTGTCACTGGGTATATCTATAGAAAATTTTGACTAGATTAGGTTGGTTTTGGGGTTTTGTTGTTGAATGACTGGAGGAATGGAGACGGCCTTTGGGCTATGGAGTCTAGAATAAACGGTGTATTGTCGGAACATTGAACTATCAAGAGGAGAAGGTTAATTAAGGTGATGATTATGAATTTAATGGAAATTTGCATGGTATTAAGAGAAAAGAAACACACAACCGCATTGGAGCATTATTTAAAATGAATTCAGAGTTGGTTGAGAATAAATAAATATAGTCTAAATTTCTAAGCCGAAAGCATTTCAGAGATGAGTTATGTTTTTATATTCTTCTGATTCAGATAGATGAAAGTGAAATATAATCTTACAAGAAACACATATTATAAAATAAAACAAGACACATATGACCACCAGTCAGAGTCTTTTCTTAAACAATCCAAAATCCGCTATTGCATTTATATATATTAATTTTATTTCCAAATTTACAAAAAGTCTTCTTGCTCAAAGGATAGGTTCCTTTTTCCCTTTTTCTTCCTCGAGATAATATATATGTACAGAGGAATTATTTGTAGAATTTGAAATGATCATACCTCTGCTTATAGCTAAAAATAGAGGTGAGTTGGAAAAAGGGAATGATTTAAAATAATAGTTACCACCTTTGGGGTCCTTTTCCTTTGCTACCAATTGTCCAAAAATTTGTTGAAATGCACTTGAATTTTAATTTGAGGACTCATTTCAGCTTAGTGGTCTCCTCCTTTAAAGAATCTAACTAGACCAGTTGATTCTCTCCAACACTTTCGGTCGTTTCATCCTTCTTCTGCCGCTTTCTCCTTTTCTTCTTAGCAGCTAGCCTATTGATGACTAAATCCTTCATAGTGGGATTCAACCTGACTTCCAACGACGATTCTATAGCCAGCTCTGTGTGGAATTTATTTGCTAGAAAGTCTAGCATGTTTCCAAAATAACCAGTCTAGGATTAAATTCTCTAGTATTCCCAGGAAAGTCTAGCATGTTGCCAGAATAACCAGTCTCACTGGATTTAGCCTTGTCCGTGTACCTCAGATTGTGGATACCGAAATGCTTTTACAAAGAGAAGAAAGTCGACCAATTTGGAGATTAATTCATTTCTGGATAATTTTATGCCTCCATACTTGAGGTTTGGTATTTATAGAATCCCAATCATGTAGCATAGATAGACTATGTGCAAGTGCGTTGGTTTTCCATGCTCGGCTAATCCATTTCAAATGATTAGCTTTTGAGTTCGTTACATGGCGACATTTAGCTGATGTCACATGGCTGTGAAGTACTGAATGAGTGAAACAAAGTGATCTGACTAGCCTTCACCAGTCCCATGAGTGGTGGTTTTGACATATTGAAGCACGTGACATCAGAACTTTGACAAAGGTGGTTTCAACAAACCTCCTTTCACCTGATGTATCTCTAGAAGCGCCATGCATCTGTTTTAAAAACCACGATGGTTTTTCCAGTTCTCCAAACTATCAAGTCTCTACGATGATGTAGTTCTTGAGACTTGGGTCTTAGCTAAAAATATTTTTCAGAGGTACTCAGGGAAAGAGTGCTATGACAAAATGTTTCAGAAGATGATCAAAGGCCAAGACAACAAAAGGTTAAGGTAGGAATCTTGGTGCAACCATAAAGTCTTTGGAAGCCACTACAGGAAGTCCTCTCATATTAGTCAAGTACTCAATGGAATCCGAACAAAGGAATAGATCAGGTAGTGAAGGAATTAGTGAAAGTGCATTCACTCCCAAAGAAACCAGTTACAAATTAAAGCAATACATGGGAGTCAAATCTATTATAAAAGGAATTGACTACCTGAATGACAGTAATCAGATAAAGAAAGAGGCTTATTGCATATGGATAAGAAGTGCATCATATCTATGGATTAGCTATGAAATTAGAGTAATGCTTCCCTTATGATCATCATAATGCACAGTGAAATCATGGTATGACGGGCATTATTTATGGCATAATAGAATTGGATTCTGCAAGACAGGTTGAAATCAAATTGGTCAAGGCAAGGGAATGTAATAGGCAGCAAGAAAATCCAAGTACTGATATGATCAGTTAAGGGAAGGATAAATCAAGAACCTTAAAGGGGAAGTTGGTGTTAAATGTCCTAGGTTACTCAGAAAAGCATGACTAGAAATAGAATGGGGTCATGGAGGAGTTGGATCATAGGGATCCAGAAAATAAATGGATATTGAATATCCAAAGTCTATAAGACAACAAGATTGGAATCATAATTCATCCAAGTATGAGTTTGGATAGATGGATATAGGAAATAAATAAAATCTGAAGATTAATATCATCTTAGTATTTGGATGAAAAAACAAAGACATCCGAGAGTTTTTTGGCTAAGAAGGTGCTCAGATCATAAATAATCATGCACAGTCATTACAGTGAAGAGAATTTGAAGGTTCAGGAAT
Organism: Picea engelmannii; assembly: GCA_009831015.1. Lineage (NCBI taxonomy): Eukaryota > Viridiplantae > Streptophyta > Pinopsida > Pinales > Pinaceae > Picea > Picea engelmannii. The sequence goes on from ML780911.1 coordinate 1,670,182, forward strand.
CCAGGAGAAGCGAAGACTTCTGGGATAAACAAGGAAACGTGATACAGGAAGAAAGAAGTTGTTGCAATTATTGTAGAAGCAAGTATTATATGGATTGTTGGGACATCCAAAGGGTGATAATACTTGCATGTTGCAAGTGTTGTTGTTAATGTTGCTGCACACGAATGAAAGAAACATGAATATAGAATATTGAATCATAAGGCTAATAAGGAAGCATAAGAACTCCTATTGTCATCAACTGATCAGGTGGAATTAAACTCATTTAATGGAAGCCCTGTAGGTAAGTATCCCTCTTCTAGAAATTATATGTGTAATTGCCAAAGGGAAATCCAGGCAAGAATTTTCTAAAATTGGGATGTTACTACACTGTATGGTATTGCTTAAGTGCATTGACAGGATTAAGTTACCACTAGGTGTGGTAAAGGCTAGCGGCCTGTGATAACTATCAAAGATTTTTAGCTTTTGAATGTGCACATGAGCATAGTATCATGTCATGTTAATTTTTTTATGAGACAATGACCATAGAAAGGAAAAGATAAGAACATGTTATAGGAATGATGCTAAGAAATCTAGTCATGTATGAGACTAGGATAGGGTTGGATATGGAAAGATATGGTTATAGAAAGGTTATGTGCCACACAAATACCCAATGAGCTTCCTACTTTAAATAAAAATGGGACTGCAACCTTTTTGCTAACACTAATAAACACTACAGAATTGTGTTCTTGGTGTAGTGTTCAGGTGGAAAAGGAAGGCATCCAAGTAATTGCAAAGACAATGGGAAGTGTGTGGATATGGGTCAAGACATTGGCCAGATTTCCAATTTATGGATGGTGAGATACATGACTTAGATAAGGTTCATTCTGAAGGTCAATGAAAAGGCGCATTGAGTAATTAGGCATTGAGAGGTTCACTCATGCCTGGAAAGTGACAAAGTTGCACTCATACATGATGGAATTGTATACTTAAATGAATTTTTTTGCAGAATGCATTTTGTTAGTGCATATATATATTCTTTTGCATCGAAATAATTACACTAATGTTTGAAATGTTGCTAACTCATGAAGTTAGGAACATTTCATGAAACTGGTAAACATTGAAACAGGAAATTTGCAAGTGATGTGGTCACGGGAGTAGTGACTACAAAAAACTTATGTTCAGAAAATTAAAGAAAGGAATTTATTGTTATTAATTATGTTGATGCATATGAATAGAATGATGAGTCATTCTATTTGGTTGAATTTTTTGGTAATTGTGATTGAATTGCTAGGTGCAGGCAATTCTAAGAATCATTGCATAAGGTGATGTGCATGATGAATTAGGATATACAGAAAATGATGACCATATGTTGGTTGTATGCAATATAAATAGAATTTCATATTTGGGAAAAAGTCGAATTCCTTATGAAATTAATTGATTTATAAAATGGAATTTTTATAATTCTCTCTCATGGAAACTGCATGTGTGTGATGCAGATGAGATGATATTGATTAAAGTTGGAACTCATGGATCCATGGTTCTCTGATAATTCTTGTCCAGCCTGTACTGGAGCCTGGAAAGGAAGATAAGCAGCCTAGGAGTTGTTGGACAGTGAAGGTGCATACTACCTTTGGTTTTACAGGCATGCGGGAAAGAGAGACCATTGGTTGAAGTGTTGTTGAAGTTTGGTACCTTGGCCTAGACTATGATGATATTGATTGTGGGTTGTGGTTATCTTGGGAAGCCATTTTCCTGATGGAGTCATATTCCATGTTTGGAAATGGTGCATTGCTAAGAGTTTATCAGCAGTGAGATATAAGGCTGGGTGGAACATCATGAATCTACATCCAATTCTTTCTTCAATGAAGTTAATTGAAGCATGTAATAAGGAACAATGAGCTGAATTATTTCCTGAACTAGCTCTATGGAATAGAACAATTGACTTCAATTTGCAGTATGAGTACCAGAATTGGTGTCAAAAAGTAGAGCACCAGATGGGTGACAAGCTTTCAATAGCTAAAGCTTGGATACTTTAAAGAGTTTGAATGGTATGCAGTATCTAATGCATTGAGGGTGTTTGAAAATTTTGTTGTACATGTATACATGATGCATTGAGGATAGTGCATAAATAAGGGGAGGGGATTTTAATACCCCTAGGTTGAACCCAATTGTAAATGTAAATGAAAATGTACTTAAGCTAGTGAGGTGTTTTATGTATTTTGACATGCATCTTCCATGGTGTAGCGTGTGCAAGTACTGTGCAGTAAAATGAGGAAGTGTGCACATTCTGAGATATCGCACATGGAATCTTAAGTGCACACGAAGTAGAGGCTAGGTAGCCTTGTGTATCAGATATGTTTATAGGCTGGTGAGCCAGTATTATAAGTTAGGATTCTTATGTTTTGATTAGGCCAGAAAGCCTAGATGTTAAAGGCCAGTGCACCTGTTTTTGTACATATCTCATAATTAATATAAAATACATCGTTGTGCGTAGACCGACCATGATAAAAGATATGGGGGACTAAACTCCACTGGTTAGGGAAAGAGAAGGGGATAAGGTAAGGAATATTATATTAATATTTCTTAAATCATAAAGTATGGATAATTATGTTATCCTATGTTCTAATTTGGGGCCAAGTGGGCCAAAGTAGCTTCCAACATGACAAGTGTCAAGTTGGGGGAATGCATACATATTGTTGGAATTATTTAATTTTGGGGGGATCTCCATCATTTGGACCATCATCTTTTCCCTGATTCATCTGTCACAGAGATATACAATCAATCATCCAAGAGTATTGGCAGCCATTGAGATTTCATTTGTATCTTCATGACTTTACCTGAACCCATATCCAGAGCCTTTTGTTGGGTAACTATTAGCTTGGGAGCGGGATTGAAGAAGTGGGTTGTCAGGCCCATGGGATATTGAAGAGGGAGGTTTTCAGGCCCATGGGATATTGAAGAGGCGAGTTGTTAGGCCCATGAGAAATTCTCTAGGTGAGAGAATTGTTGGGGATTGATTTCCTAATGGTGTTGAACTACAACTGCAAAGATCTGAGACTTCTTATCTGACTCGTTGTTGAATCCCTGGAAGGAGATTGGGATAGCTAAGGGACTTTTGAGCAGAGAAGAGGCACACTTCCTTGGGTGGGCCATGCATGTGGGGAATGAGGGACTGTAGGTTGTTAGTTGAGTGAGCACCTGAGATGGAATCTTTCCTGTTATTCATGAGCCTTTAGCTTGGTTAGGAACCCTTTACTTGGGTGGAGTTTAGTCCCACCTTGTGGGTGACTCACTGTTGAGAGTGATGAATAGTGTGGTCTAAGGCTGGGAGGTTTGTGGAAGGTCTGCATGCAGTTGGTTATATTCTCACAAAGATAAGTGTCAATTGTGTGATTAATTTACATGTTGCATTGTTATTCACGTGTTATTTTTATGGGTTTATCCTATGCATTATTATAGTTGTATGTATGCTTATGTGTATTGCATTTATTTGCTGTGTGAATATGTTTACTTCTTTTCAGTGTGAATCCATGCATTTACATAGCATATTTGTTTGTTCACGTTTTATATATATTAAGCTTTTGCAAGAGTTCTGTGTGTGCATATGATTAATTGCATGCAATTAGAAAATTATAGGAGACATAAATTAGTTGGGATGCTAAGTATGTTACGGTACGTTCCGTACAGAGAACAAATGTGTTCTTCGGTGTAGTGTGGCCCGACATGATTGGTCGGGGACATTACAAATGGGTATCTGAGCATGAAAGAGTGTTCTGGAGTAGCATTGCCTAGCCTATATCAGGTTGGGAATGTTACAAAGATGGTTTCAAAGCTAAGTAAAGAGTCTAGGGAGTGACATGCCCCCAGCCTGTGTGAGTCTGGGTGTGTCACAAGAGGTACAACAGTAGAATGATATGTATAAATTGGAGTTACTATAGGAGGAGAATGAAAATTATTAGAAATGCTTGTTTCAGTAATAAAAGTACCTTCTCGGAGGGCCTTTCCTTTTCTGATAATTTTCTTTGGGTCAGATTTAGGTGTTTCTAAAGGCAGTTATGGAGTGGACCTCGTGTGTCTTCCCTTGAAAACCACACCTAAAATAGTGGATTCGTTCTAGTGGAGTCACCACAGTGGAGTCGTCATGTGCACAGCTGCAATCTTGATGTACTAAGTTCTGATGCACCTTCAGAAACAATAATCTTTGTCGTTCAATCCCAGGAAAAATCTTCAATTCATCCCCGATAATGGTGCCATAAATGTTAGTGTTGGAAGTCACCTCTGGATTCCAGTAGAGGTAATCCCAAGGCCCATAAGCCTTTATGTCACAGTGAATAATTTCAGAGGAGGTCTAATGGATGAAAACTCGAGATCATATCACTTTGACTCAAAAAACCTAGGTTGGTGCGCATATATATAAATGAGGTCTTAATCTAATTTTAGTCAGTAAGTTTGTATACTGGTGAGTAGGCAGAAGAGAATGAGGAGAATTTGAAGGTCTACTATGGACATCTAGTCTTCCAGCAGCCTACGGAGGAAAAGTTTCAGATATAAGATCCTCTTAGATATGAAAAATTCAAGAAACTGAAAACAATGCAACAGTACTGCAATCAAACCTACATTACATTAAAATAAAAAAACCTCGATTGGATCATCCATGCCCAAGATTTCAGAATTAGAAGAAAAATACATGAAGGAGAAACTAACTGCCACTAAACAAGAAATCTCAAGTAACAATACACAATCAGAGAACCAGAGGCCTCATCAAAAATTTACAAGCGGGAGCGTAGCTCTACCATCGACACTAACAAAATATGAGAACGACTCCTTTATACTCAGAGAAAAACCAGAGAATTGAACTCGAGTCATCATGTTGAAGGTGTTACGTATGCATGCTTCCTGACAGACTGTGCATGCAGTCTCTGGTCAGACGCGAACTTTAGTCAGGCGTAATCATGTTTCAAAATGGTCCTGCAAATGGGTTGACTGAATGACAGTCCTTTCCTAGGATTTCCATTTATAGTAGAAATGATGTTCAACTGCCACCGCCTACCTCAATAACTGCTTCATAGGGATCAAGAAGGCCTGAGTTAACTCTGCACCTAAGGGACATGGTAGTTTTCCTTTGGTCGTCTGTCGCTTCGTTGGACCATTACAAGGGGACCTGGTTGGCAGACGTGGATAAAGTTGATGGGCACTGAGGTGTAAAGGAATAGTGGCAAAAGGGCCTAATAAGATGACACAGAAGCAGAGGAGGGGCTGCGGTGATAAGAACAGTGGGGAAAACCCACCTAGGGGGAGGTGAGAGGGAGTACACATGGTGTGACATGATAGGTGGAAGCGGAAAAGTGGATATGACATGGAGGTGAGTGGAAAACATGTGGCCATAGGTGAGAGGGTGAGGCAAGAAAATGGGACAGTGAGTGGAGGACGAGTGTGTTACAACGAAACGTGGAGGGGGAGAGGGATATGTGACAGGTGAAAGAGAGAGATATGGAGTGGGGGACAGATAGCAGCGGGAGGAATGAGGGGTAAGTGGGAGTGGTAAGTGGTCTACTTGGAGGGGGGGGAGAGTGGTAAGAGGTAAAGGTCAGGGGGGCGGGTCAAAGTTCTCAAGGAGGCGCCACGACAGTGGGACAACGCATTCGAAAACCAACAACTAGGACCCCCCAACTTCGCTAAAGGTAGAATGTCAGGTGGGGGTCCGATATGGGCCCTGGACCATAGATCTGAGCATGTAGATCTCAGTTGCCCATATCCATGCGCTGCTTATCATGACGCGCCTGAGCACACAAGACTTAGGATAAGTGGGTTTTTAGCCCATTTCTTGCCTCTTTTTACCAAAATGCTAACTTGTTAGGAAAACACCCCCCTTTTACAAAATAATGTGATAACAGGTTCCATTTTGATGATTAATGCGCTTAGAGATTGATTGTTATTGTTTTACTAAGTTGAATTATTGATGGATTGGTCGTAGGCACTAATTGCGTCATTCCTATTGATAAACATTTATCCTTAGGTCATTCCTTGATGATTAACGATAGATGGTAATTGTGTAGGTTATTGATTATCTGGTTAAGGTTGGATTCTTGATGATGTCTTCTTTGTCAATTAAATGGATACAGGTTATTGAATATGGAATCTCTATGGAATGTTCTAGATGGATATTCGCGTTTTTTAATCGATGTATATTTCAAAATAATTTGTCGTGCCTTGGATGTTTAATGTTGATGTGTGAGTAAATTAGAAATTTGATTCCTCATGTGCCTCGAAATAATGTTGATTTACGATTAATTCATTAATTTAGATCACTCACTCGCCTTGAAATAAATGTTGAACTTTGATTGGTTACGTAGTTATATTCTCTTGTGCCATGTAAAATAAATAGATTTCTCTTGCGCATTGAATAATAATGATGTTTGTTTATTAAGCTAGTTGGTTTACTCCTTGATTGTGTTAGTGGGATGTATACACCTCCTTGTTCCTAAGAACAGTCTCCATCCCTGAGACCTTAAATGGTCAAAAATAATTGGATGAATCCTGGGCTTGAGCGTTGCTTATGTGTCTTGGAGGTCCTAACCTTGCAGGGTAGGTTGGGCGGGTAGTCATTTTTGTTGAGATTTGGGTACCTTGGAAATTGGTCCCATTGTGTTTGTGAAATTCCAAACACATGAGGGAAGTAATTTGTACCTTGTACCATGTACTTTATGTCTAATTTCACTTTGACTTACGAGATTTAAGTCAAAAGTGAAATTTGGTCATTTTATCCTAAAGTGACAATTAATTCACAAAGTGGGTGAATTAATAGACATAAAGCGAAACTATGGAAACTTAAGTAAAGTGGGATTTGAGTTGAGATTTACTTGAGATGATATCAACCATTTATTAGGGATGAGATGAGATGACCTCATCCACCCAACTTTTAGGTTTCCTTATGCCTCCTGAAGGAGGGCACAAGGGACAAAGGAGAGATCATTTACTCATTTGTTCACTTGGAGAGATTTAGAGAGAGCAAGAGGATGATGTTTTAGGCATTTGGAGAGGGCATATTGGGTACATCCTTGCATGGAGGGCTCATGGAGGCTCAGTGCCCTGTTTATTTATTGAGGAGCTTCAAGTTCTGAGGAGAGCGCACTTGAGGAGGAGGGTGCATCATCAGTGGGGAGTACCTAGAGATCTTAGATTGAAGTGAGGTTTGTTTTAGAGGGAGGATACTCATCAGTATCAAAGTACTGTGGAGGGGTTTCTAGATCAGAGCTTCTAGTTGGCATCTGGCTCCATTTCAGTGGTCTTGAGATCATTTCTAGGGGCCACACCATCCTAGGGTGCTCTTGCTTCATTTGGACTTGTATTTCATCTTAGATAAAGCTACTATTGTATCAAGTAGATCTATATTTTGTACCTGTTGTATTCCACCATCTATTCTTCTCATATATAGACATATATTCCAAACTTGTTTTCCCTGGGGGGGTTTATTCAGGGTCATGTTGACCTAAAATACCAGTTTTAAATTTCATGAGTGTTAGAGTGTAGAAATACTATATTTTCAGTTGTAAAGATCTCTAGGTGTGTTACATTTATTTTAGTATGAATGTTCTAACCCTTGGTGACTAAAACTACATGCTAGAGCACCTAAAATTGTGAATGTAACCATAACAAATCAGAAATAAGTTCATGAACTATTGGTTGTCCTATAACAACAACAAAACCTGCATTGACAGTTGAAACTTAGAACCAACTTGAGGTCAAAGACAAACCTAGTTCGCAGCTTGATAGGACCTAGAAAATATTCATGGTATCAGAGCCGAGGTGGCTGATTTTTTAGTAGTTTGGACAACATATGAGTGGGTTGTTATATACATATTCTTGGCATATTTTGTGGACAACCATTGACAATGTTTAGTGACTGCTTGTTGGAATAATTTTGTAGAGGATTGTAGAGAAGTTTGTTCACAGTTTGTAAAACCTCTTTTCACACCTGCGTGGATAGGAGTGAAGTTGTATTTCACGACCTCTTTTCACACCTAGGAGTGAATTCGAAGTTCGCTTACCTCTTTTCACACCTATGTTGACAGGAGTGAAGAAATGTTCCTTTGCAGTTTGAGCATCAGGTGGAGTGAATTTTGGCATTCATGTCATCATATTAGATGTGTGTGGAGGATAGGCTATATGGGGCTAGAAACTGGTTGCCTTGGAAGGAAAGGATCATCTTTGTCTTAGAGGACCTTGAACTATGGGATATAGTTGAGGCGCATGTTCCTATTATTCCTACTACTGGCCTCGTCTTGTTGGAATATTTCAGGAAGAGGGACACCAAGGCAAAGAGGACCATATGTGATTCAGTGAGGGGTCACATCATTCCCCACTTGAAGGGGAAAGCTTATGCATATGATATGTGGGAATCTCTATGTAAGCTTTACCAGAGCTCTAATGAGAATCGAAAGATGGTTCTTCATGATCGACTAAGGGGAATTCACATGCTTGATGATGAGTTGGTTACTTCTTTCTTTGGTCATTACACTGAGATCAGAGATGATCTTGGAGCTATCGGAGAGGTGGTGGAACCGAATTCTATGGTGAGGACATCTTTGAACAACTTTACCAAACCATGGGGTCCATTCCTTCGTGGCATTGTTTCCAGGGAGGTTATGACTACATGGGATAGGATGTGGGATGAATTCATTCAGGAGGAGACTATACTTGTGGTAGAGGCTTCTAGACAACATCAGCAGCAAATAGTGCATATTGATGAGGACCTTTCTCTTTGGACAAATGGAAAGAAGAATATCGGTCGAGGAGGTCGGCAAGGTCCCAAGTTTGGGGCCCCACCACAGAGAGGAGAGAGAAGCAGTGGGAAGAAGAGAGACATGAGAACAGTGAGATGATTTTCTTATGGAGATATGGGTCACTATTCAGGACAATGTCCCAAGAAGAAGAAGAAGCAACATGATGTTTCAGCAGTGACAATAGAGGAGCTTGAATTCGATGTACAGTTTGCAAGAGAGTGTGCATTCACCAATTCCTTGCATATTATTACACCATCCAACATTAGATGGGGAGAAAAATTTGAGGAGGACTGAATGACTCATAGTAATGATTCAGAGGGAGCTCAGACTCAGGTTTCGAGTACACCATATTTAGAGGGGATGACTAGTCCACCCTGGACAACTTCAGTTTTTGAGTTGTCAAGCAGACAAATAGTTTGTGCTACAGATTCAAAGAATCAGATATTTATCAGGAGGAGCGACGAAGAACCATGGAGTCTTGAGACTCACTTGGCTATATACACAGGAAGATCAGGTTCTGGATCCACTTCAGGTGGAAGCTACCTGGCGAGAGGCCAAGTTGAGGATCTTGGTGAGATTTCAAGATCCTGGTACTCTTGGTGAGATACCAAGAGGGAGATACTCTTGGTGAGATACCAAGAGAGTGACTCTTGGTGAGATGCAAAGAGTAGTGACCATTGGAGAGATGATAGGAGGTAGAAATCCTTGCTGGGAGACCGAGGTGGAGATCTTTGGTGTGATGCCAAGATCTAGGTGATCTTGGATAGGTGGAGAGACACTTCCATTTACAGATCATGTAGATTGAGAAAATATGTGTCAAACTACTTTCATTGATCAGGGTACAGTCATACTCACCGAGTATATGCCAAGAGGAAACCATGTTCACTATAGGGATGATATTGGTGGTGACGGTAACTTTCCTCGGTAAGAGGAAGTGTTGAGATTTTGGTACCTTGGAAAGTGGTCCCCTTGTGTTTGTGAGATTCTAAACACATGAGGGAAGTATTGTGTACATTGTACCATGTACTTTATGTCTAATTTCACATTGACTTAAGATATTTAAGTCAAAAGTGAAATTTGGTCATTTTAGCCTAAAGTGACAATTAATTCACAAAGTGGGTGAATTAATAGACATAAAGTCAAACTATGGAAACTTAAGTAAAATGGGTTTTGAGTTGAGATTTACTTGAGATGATCTCAACCATTTATTAGGGATGATATGAGATGATTTCATTAACCCAACTTTTAGGTTTTATTATGCTTCCTTAAGGAGGGCGCAAGGGGAAAAGGAGAGCTCATTCACTCATTTGTTCACTTGGAGAGATTCAGAGAGAGAAAGAGGATTAGGTTTGAGGCATTGGAAGAGTAAATATTTGGTGCCTCCTTGCATGGAGGGCTCATGGAGACTTAGTTGCCTATTTATTTATTGAGGATCTTCCAGTTATGAGGAGGGTGCATCATCAGTGGGGAGTACTTAGAGAGATTAGATTATAGTGAGGTATGTTTCAGAGGGAGGATACTCATCAGTATCAGAGTACTGTGGATGGGTTTCTAGATCATAGCTTCCAGTTGTCACATGGATCCATTTTAGTGGTCTTAGTAGAATTTTTGGGGGGTGCACCATCCTACGACGCTCTTGCTTCATTTGGACTTGTATTTCAACTTGGATCAAGATGTTATTGTATCAGGTTCATCTATATTTTGTACTTGTTGTATTCCACCATCTATTCTCCTCATATATAAATATATATTCCAAACTAGCTTTCCCCAGAGGGGTTTTATCCAGGGTCATGTTGACCAAAAATACCAATGTTAAATTCATGTGTGTTAGAGTGTAGAGCTATTGTATTTTCAGCTGTAAAGATCTCTAGGTGTGTTACATTTATTTTAGTATGCATGTGCCAACCCTTGGTGACTAAAACTACATGCTAGAGAACTTAAAATTGATAATGTAATCGTAACAAATCAACAAGAAGTTCCTGAACTCTTGGTTGTCCTATAACAAAAACAAAACCTTCATTGACAGTGAAACTTAGGTCCAACTTGAGTTCAAAGACATACCTAGTTGGCATCTTTATAGGACCTCAAAAATATTCAATTTAATATTCAGTATATGGTTTATTATTGTTTATAAATTTCTTTAAGTTGATTGTGATGTGCTGAGCTACATCACTATTTTTGTTTTGTGTCACCATCATTTATGCTGATGCGTTGGTTGCATTGTTATTGATTACAATGAAGAGTAGCTTGTGATGATTTTACTTATGATGTCGTAGATTATCCAATTCTATGAATTTTATTGTTGATGTTAATTTCCTAATGCCTTAAAAAACAATTCCTTTTGTGCTTCACTTTACTAGTCATAACACAGGGGTCCTTACATAATTACATTTTTTTAATTTTTATGTGACTTTTTTATTCATGAATTTTACTATGTTGCTTTTGATTATTTTCTATTTTATAGATTAGGTATTGGGGAATTGAGAGTGATGTGAAGGGTTGGGGAGGGGCCATATGAGCTTCCATCTTCACAGGGTTGTCCTTGTTCAGTGGAGGATAAATTATTCTTGAAACCAAGAGAAGCTCTTTCATTTGTATACCATCATGATCGTAGTTGTCATCATTGTTGTCATAGTATTGCATCAACGAAGTTTCGATGAACATGTTTTTCATTTCTATAACATATTCATTGAAACTTTTTGAAAACATGGGACTTTGTCCCATGAGTTTTGTGCCAAGAAGAAGGTGTTATATTAGATTTTTTATTTAAATAATGATTACATACTAAAATATATCTAAAATATTATACCCAAAAAAACTTAGATGAGAGAAAAAAACAAAGACAACAAATAATTGATGATCAAGCACTTGTGCAATTTATCAAGTTCATGTTTATCAACTTTATTTCATGCCCTTGCAGTACTATAATATGTGGGAACATTCATTCCCAAACTCAAATATGACTCACACATGAACTCTATATATCCGATCTTGGCCTCGTTTCGTTCAAACTTTCTCGGATTAATGTCGTGCATGGAACTCCCAACAATATACCCATCGTCATGGTCATGCTCTTTATTTTCATCATCTATGTTGTACAAAACCAAAATCATGCCAATTAGGCCCATGTGTTTGGTGGAAAGAAGAAGGATCTAGAGGAAATTTTGTATTTAAATAATTATTCCGTACTAATAGTATTTAATTTATGGAGCAAATAAGTACTTAGATGAGAACAAAAAACAAAGACAAGAAATAACTAATGAAGCTTGTGAAATTTATATCAACTAGTACTTGTTTATTGACATTATCTCATGTCCTTGCAGTACTAGATGCAAGAACATTTGTTTTGAACAAATTTTAAAAGGAACAAAGTAAATACATTGTACTAGGATTAGGCATGGGCAACAATGACCTGTGAATGGGGCCAACGTTGAATTTTTTTCAAATTGTTTCTGTATGCAATAAAATTTGGCATGGATAGACTATTTACATGCCTTAACAATATGGGAGGGTTTCTGGACTCAAATTTGACTCACACACTCACTTGTTTCCATAATAAATTCATCATGTAAACCGTAAACCTTGTTTTTATTTCAAAGTACACAAATTGATTGACACAAGTTTTAAGTTTGCATCAACCTTTTTTTCAATTTTTTTTAGGTTTTAAATTGTATATACAATGTATGTGTGTCATAGTTGTGATGAAAAATCCCTCTTTTCGTTCATTATTTAATCAAAACCATAAAAATATGCATGTCGATATGGTGTTGTATCAATGTCGCTAAGTATTGCATGCATCGATGACATCATTATGGTCTCATGGTAGTGTCAGATATCATAAATATCATTATGGTTTCATGGTAGTGCCATATTTAAATGTTCATGCATTAACGATATCGGAGGGTTTCCAAAATCAAAGATGACTCACCACACCCACTCTATATATCCAATATCGACCTTGTTTTGTTCAAACTTTCTCGAAGTAATGTCGTAGTGCATGGAACTCCCAACAATATACCCATCGTCATGGTCATGTTATTTATTTTCATCGCCTATGTTGTACAAAACCAAGATCATGACAATTAGGCCCATGCGTTTGGTGGCAAGAAGAAGGCACTAGAGGAAATTTCGTATTTAAATAATGATTTTGTACTAATAGTCTTTCATTTATGGAGCAAAGAACTACTTAGATGAGAGAAAAAAATAAAGAAAAGATATAACCGATGAAGCTTGTGCAATTTATATCAACTAGTACATTTTTATCGATGTTATTAGATGCCCTTGAAATACTATATCTGGTAACGTGTGTGTCAAACGAATTTTGAAAGGAACAATGAAAAGATATTGTACTAAGACTAGACATGGACAACAATGACTTGAGAGTGGGGCCAACATTGAAATTTTTTCAAATTGTTTTTTTATGCACCGAAATTTGACATGGATAGACTATTTGTAGACCTTAACGATATGTGAGTGTTTATTGACTCAAATTTGACTCACACACCAAATTATATCCATCATCAATTCATCATGTAAACCATAAAACCTATTTTTCTTTCAAATTAAACAAATTGGTTGACACAAGTTTTAAGTTTGCATCAGCCTTTATTCATTTTTCTTTCAGGTTCTACATTGTATATACAATGTATGTGTATCATAGTTGTTATGAAAAATCCCTCTTTTCATTAATTATTTAATCAACACCATAAAAATATGCATGTCGAGATGGTGTTGTATCAATGTAGCTAAGTATTGCATGTGTCAATGGCATTATTATGGTGTCATGGTAGTGTCAGATATTTTAAATATTATTATGGTTTCATGTTAGTGTCATATTTAAATACGCATGCATTGAAGAAATGGGATGGTTTCCAAACTCAAATATGGCTCACACACCCACTCTATATATTTGATCTAGGTCTCATTTTGTTCGAACTTTCTTGGATTAATTTTGTTGTGCATGGAACTCCCAAAAATATACCCATCGTCATGGTCATTTTGTTTATTTTCACTGCCTATGCTGTACAAAACCAACATCATGCCAATTAGGCCCATGTGTTTAATGTCAATATGAAGGTGCTAGAAGGAATTATGTATTTAAATATTGATTTTGTACTAATAGTATTTGATTTATGGAGCAAAGAAGTACTTAGATGAGAGAAAGAAACAAAGACAAGAAATAATTGATGAGGCTTGTGCAATTTTTATCAACTAGTACTTGTTTATCGACATTATTACATGTCCCTGTAGTACTAGATGCAGGAACATGTGTGTCGAATGAATTTTAAAAGGAACAACGAAAAGACATTGTACTAGGAATAGACATGGGAAACAATGACCTGTGAATGGGGTCAACGTTGAAATTTTTTCAAATTGTTTCTGTATGCACTAAAATTTGACATGGATAGACTATTTGCATGCCCTTAAAAATATGGGAGGGTTTCTGGACTCAAATTTGACTCAAACACCCACTTGTTTCCATCATCAATTCATCATGTAAACCATAAACCCGATTTTTCTTTCAAAGTACACAAATTGGTTGAGTACACAAGTTTTAAGTTTGCAACAAATTTTTTTAATTTTTCTTTCAGGTTCTACATTGTATATACAATGTATGTGTGTCATATTTGTGATGAAAAATCCCTCTTTTGTTAATTGTTTAATGAACACCATAAAAGTATGCATGTCAAGATGGTGTTGTATCAATGGCGCTAAGTATTGCATGCATCAATGGCATCATTAAGGTAGTGTGAGATATTTTAAATACCATTATGGTATCATGGTAGTGTTAGATTTAAATATGCATGCATTGATGATATGGGAGGGTTTTCAAACTCAAATATGACTCACAGACCCACTATATATATATATATGATCACGTCCTCATTTCATTCGAACTTTCTTGGATTAATGTCGTGTTGCATGGAACTCCCAACAATATACCCATCGTAATGTTCATGCTCTTTATTTTCATCACCTATGTTATACAAAACCAACATCATGCCAATTAGGACCATGTGTTTGGTGGTAAGAAGAAGGCACTAGAGGGCATTTTTTATTGAAATAATGATTTCGTACTAATAGTCTTTAATTTATGGAGCAAATAAGTACTTAGATGAGAGAAAAAAACAAAGACAAGAAATAACTAATGAAGCTTGTGCAATTTATATCAACTAGTACTTGTTTATCGACATTATTACATGTCCTTGTAGTACTAGGTGCGGGAACGTGTGTGTCAAACAAATTTGAAAAGGAACAACAAAAAGACATTGTACTAGGACTAGACATGGGCAACTGTGACATGTGAATGGAGACAACGTTGAAATTGTTTCAAACTGTTTCTGTATGCACTGAAATTTGAAATGGATAGAGTATTTGAATGTCGTAAAGATATGGGAGGGTTTCTGGAATCAAATTTTACTCACATACCAACTTGTTTCCATCATCAATTCATCACATAAACCATAAACCATATTTTTCTTTCAAAGTACACAAATTGGTTGAGTACACAAGTTTTAATTTTGCATCAACCTTTTTTCATTTTTCTTTTAGGTTCTACATTGTATATACAATGTATGTGTGTCATGGTTGTGATGAAAAATTCCTCTTTTCGTTCATTGTTTAATAAACACCATAAAAATATACATGCCGAGATGGTGTTGTATAAATGTCACTAAGTATTGCATGAGGCATCCATTTAAGAGGGGGTTATGGTTCTATTAAATAAGGGCATACACCCCAAGAAGGTGACTAGGCCTACCTAGTCGTATAAAAAATATAATAAAGAGGGTGCTTATCTAGAAATGACCACATCTGAAGATTATCATGTTTCCAACACCCCCCAAATGTTAGCATGGTGACATGAAGGTTGATAAAGTACAAGGGTGGGAATACCCACCTCAATAGAGATACAATGATAGTGGAAAATATAAAGGAGAGTGGGTATGAGATGACCAAACTCAAATACAAATATGGATATGTATATAAAAATCCAACCTGCATCATCATAGCATTTCTCAATCCTAGAGGAAATCCAACCATTGAAATGATAATTATCATCAGGTGATACACAATACTAATATGGATATCTGATAAGGAAGTGTTGAAAAGAGGTGTAAGTACACGATAGAAGTGAATGGTAACCCACAACTCAATGTAAATTCAATGATAGCTAGAAGAAATAAAAGTGGCGTTGTGATGATCCAACTCAATACAAAAGTGGACCTAAAAACTTAAGAGAATGTTGCCGCCAAACTACTCATCCACAGGAGAAAATTGTCATTGACTTGATAATGCAATGGAGGAGGGAAAAAATACATATCCTTGTGATACTATGCACCCACTTGAAGAGTAGTACTATGACATATCAAATATATCAAGATATCAAAGATTGGATGTGATATCGATAATATCAACTATTATAGAATTAAATCCCTAGGTCAACCAAAGATATAATGCTTTAATAACAATCAATAGATATGAATACTACCTCAAAGTTAACTTGAATTCTTTATATCTCTTATAGCAATGAATTTTGACTTGGGATGAAATTAGTCACCCTAGGTGTGTAGTCCCTTCAACTATGAGAAAAATGGAGAGAACTAAAACACTCCCTCAAAGCTAACTTGATTTTTGTTTGCTGCTATACCAATGAATTGTAACTTGGTATGGCATTAGTGACCCTAGGTGTGTATTCCATTCAACTATGAGAAAAATGGCTAGAACTAAAACTTATGTTGCACTGTTCATACAACCATTTTATTGACAATGAAGAGTTGCAATGGGTGGTGATATTTTGTAAATAGGATCTCGAGTAATGTAACTGGATGAGACTAGTGGAAGCATATTGAAGGGATTACAAAGTTATGCCACTTAAATGCATTAATCCTAGTGCATTGTAGAAACTCAAACAAAGAAAGAAACATAGAGACAACAAAGACAAAAGAGATAATATAGATCAAAATAGTGATTTTGGATTAAATATACATCTATTTTTGGTACAAAACAATGATATACAATAATTGCAAGGATCAAATCGATGCAAGGAATCACTATAAACATTGATGGTGAATATAGTTGTAATATAGTTCAATTCTACAACTAGATCAATGAAACTTTATGTAAATATAGTGCATGGTGTGTTTGGTGATTAATTTATGAAATCTTGATATATTTATACAAGTGATTTGATAGAATCTACCCTCAACTTGATCGTCACAAAGTTGGAAAGAAGCATATTAAACTCTTGTTTTTTTTGGAAATACATTTTTCTATGTAAGTGGCACTAGAGTGGACTTCATAAACTTGGTTCATCATAGGTCATAAGCATGCTAACTGAGTCAACTAAGAGATTTTTTTGATGATCTAAGGAATGTGGTTATGAGTTAGCACAAAGTTATGCATGATAATC
The DNA here is from genome assembly GCA_009831015.1 of Picea engelmannii. Lineage (NCBI taxonomy): Eukaryota > Viridiplantae > Streptophyta > Pinopsida > Pinales > Pinaceae > Picea > Picea engelmannii. The sequence goes on from ML780911.1 coordinate 1,687,354, forward strand.
TTTTAGCAATGCAATGCAAATGATTTGTTGAAAAATGATCTGTGTCACATTAAGGATTAGGTGTGGGTTTTCATTGAGGTGGTTCTAACGTAGCAAATAACTTTTGTAGAAAATGCTATTATGAGTACTCATCTAGTAATGATGTAGAATTGTATTTATGTACATATCAATTCTATTTATGAATTAGTAGAAAATATTAAATACATAAAAAAAAACCTCCACAAAAATACTATAAAAATTGAGGAAAAATAGAATGGAAGTAAACTTATTGTTGTTTCGAAGACAAAGATTGTAACATTATTTTTAGTTTTTCAACAAACCTCTTTCCTCCCCCATATGTTTCCTACAAATTCAATACATACAATGGGTCTAAATTTCATGTAGAAATAGGGGGGACAAGGAAACAAATCCTCTTACCAATGAAAAATACTTATTAAATTCAACATGGAACCACAAGATAGGAAGTCAAGAGGAAATAAGGGGAAAAATGAAGTGAAAAAAATATTAACAATAGTGAAAAAATTCTTTCAATTGAATGAATGAAAAATGGGAAAATAGAACAAAAATTTAAGAGGAACAAAAGAAGAAGGAAAATTTCTCTAAAAAACTGAACTCTGCGTTAGAAATGAAAGAGGAGAAGAAAGAAGCAATTGTGAAAAAGAATATAAATGAAAATTCCATCGACAATGAAAATACTCACTTTAGAACTCAAAAACACGAGAAATTAATCTCACTTAATGATTAGCATGGATTATGTTGAATTTTACAATCCACGAGCTGGTATCAACTAACATATATATGGAAAATGATGCTAAATAGAGCACATATATGGTTTATAAACTCAATAAATCCCATTAGATTATATCGTGGATATTTACAAATGGTGGATGTCCATGATTATAAAAAATGTATGTTTCTATAACGTCTCTCATGGAGATAAAATAACTTATAATTCCCTTAATTCTAGATTAGGGTTGTATCATTCCAATAAATTTAGAGGAAAGGAGTCACTTGAGATTGGTTTACAAGTCCCAACTTTCATAAGTGTAATGAAAATTTTCTTATAGGGATTGGCTAGGCCATATTGTATGAAAATAATACATTCTTTTTTAACTATGCAGGAGCTCAACTAATCCAACTTCTACTAAAGGCCATGCTCTTTTATCGTCAACCTATTTACTTCTCCATTTCCTAGAGTGAAGCTAAACTATGTATGCTTAAAGATCATTATATCATGAATGTATCATATTTGAAGAAAATTTTCCTAAATTGTATTATGAGTGTTTGGATCCATACTCCAAGACCTAGATGGGAGGACATATATACTTAATGGTCGAAAGGGTCCATTGATTGTACCACACATTCTTTAAGGATATATGGGTGATCAATAACCTCAATATTCCAGTGTAAATTGCATAAAGAAGTTGATCAACTTTAAATAATAAACCAACTATTTTGGTTCAAACATTTAGCGAGGAACTTCAAGTTAGTGCCACTAATATTTGACACCCTTTCAACTTTTATGAAATTAAAATTGCATAGGGAGATTAATTGTGAGGAACACTTCTTTCAAGAATTAGCTTATAATAAATCTACAAAGAAGATATATATTATCAAATCCCCTAATGAAAGGATAACTAATTAGTAGGGTATTGCTAGGTAATTTGTATCCCATTACCAAATGTTTTTTTAATCAATGGCTCATAGAAGAATGATAAGTGGTAATGCAAACTTGCTTGGGTGTGGTATTTCACAAACTCTCTAAATCTTATACAAGGATGCGTGATAAGTTGGTGAGTTTGGAACAGTTGGTAGTTTCCTTGTCAAATATGTCTAAGGATAAGTCATCTAGATTAGACAAAACGTTTGTGTGAATATTGTAACACAACTTGGAAAATTGTTGAGCTAGATCTCCTTTATAAGAAGAAATTATAATGGAATCCTCAGGGGACCTCATAAAAAAATGGAATCATATATTTCATCCCAAATTATAGGAAACCTGGAACTATAATTAGATGGATATGAATCATCCTCCACAATGATTCTATCCAAATCCTTATCCATGTGAGGCAAACACATACACTCCAAAAGTGTTTGTATAGAACATACAAGCTTAACCATGGGCAAATTTATTCTAGATGATGTCATCGTGATATTTGAAGTAAAAAATTGGGATAGATGCTCAAGATATGACACATTGTTAATCAAAATAGAATTTGAGGCATCCTATGATAGGGTCAACTAGACCTTCATTTTGGCAATGAGTAAGGCTTTAGGATTTGGATCCTTTTTCCTTGGCATTGAAGTAGTGTTCATATTCATCAACAGATGCAAATACAATGAAGTGGGGACATTTTAATATATTTTTCAACATAACTTGTTTATTCTTTCTTTATGTAATGCTAGTTAATAATTTGAGGTACCAAATATCTCATAGGGTGGTTCAAGCTTTAATCAATTGAATTTTTGTCCCTAAACATGAAGTTGGGAGTTCAACATCCTCAAGCTCAAATAACTACTCAAGAAAATGTTGAATTAGATGGAGGATGGATTCAATTTCTTCACAAGAATGCCATTAGGTCTAATATATCCTAAAAGGATCAACCCAATAAATCAATAAGTTATTCTAGTCAAACGTTCAACAACCCACAACCTAAAATGTTGAGAAGGAGATGGTGTGGCACTACTAAAAAATATTCCTTGGATAATCTAATATGAGAGAAAAATTACACCCCCTATAGCATTTAGATTTTTCACTTTAGAACTCACATTTTCCTACTCACTAAGGAGGTCAAAATGTGGCCCTATTATGTGATGTGTCCATGTGTGACTAGCTTAGTGATGACACAATCTATCTCTATTGTCCTTTTGTTCAGGGCCATCCTGTTTGAGTCCTCTTACTTTAGCCTAGATGTATGACCTCTTAGGGACATCATGTACTTAGGAAGGGTCTTTAATATAATTAATATATATATATATATATAATAAAACAAAAACATAAAAAATTATTTACAAAATAACTAAAAACAAATTTCAATATTGAACTCATGCCCATTCATGAGATGTAGTAGAGTAGAATCCAGCACCAAGAAGCCATATTGGAGGAGACTAGGGCACGCTATGACTCGTGAGCTGGAGGGAATGTCGGAGAAGGAAGGAGACGGAGAATTAGGAATGGCACTAGACGAGAGAGCTCACGAGTAGGGTTATGAAGGAGAGAGAGCTCGTGGAGGGCACTGGCTAGGAGAGAGAGCTCAAGGGCATGGCTAGGAAGGAGACATAGCTCGCGAAGGGAATCAGGAGAGAGAGCTTGAGAGCAACGTAAGGCGAAGAGAATGGTGAGTTATTGAATTTCCTTCTCTATATTCTCATTTTTTTATAGCATTTCATGTATTCTCATGGATACCAAGAAGAAACCCTACCCATGGTTCACATTATTCTCCCTAATTTTAATTGAATAACTACCTAAAAAAGGATGACAATAAAAAATTGGATGAAAAGTTTAGGCTAGACTGAGGGCCCAATTCTTCTTATGCTATATTTTCATTGCCTATACACAGCTAACAAGAGCACAAGAAAGACTAATTCTATATTAGAACCTCTAAAAATTTGGTAATTGGGTAGATTAATCCCCCTTTCATTAGCATATAAGCATTGTCCCATAACCTAAAGTGAAGTTCCTATTACATTAATCCATTAGTTGCATATGGTGGAGGATAGTTCACATCATTCATTGACACTTGATTATCCTAATTTTGATTCTTCCCCCTAAGTCGATTATGAACATATTCTTTTAAAATATCTTAGAAGGTGAAAATATTTTATGACATTCCTTGATACAATGAGTGTTTATCCTGGAAAAGTCACAATATATTACTATTGTACTTCTATAATAGAAAGAAAAGATGTAGGTCATGCCCCAAGTTCCTACATATATCACAAAGTATTGCATGTGTTATACCTAGTATACTTCCCAAGAGAATGTTAGTGACTACATTGGCATATCTCTAAGCCATGGACCAATAATTCCATTGGTATCCTTTGGTTCCACACAATGTGCATCATACTACATATCTTCTATCTGATTTGGCTTTCACTAGCTCTTGAATCTGCTCCTTCAATGTTTTCAACTAGTGTTGGAATTTTTTTAGTCCTAGAGTTAATCCTTAGAGTGGGGCTTATGTCAATTCACTTGTAGAATATAGTCACATAGAAAAATATAATTCTTCTCTCTACATAAACATACATTTTTGTAGAAATGATGTGCATAGGTGAGGAAAAAAGCCAGGAATAAACCATTATTTGTGTTACACCTCTTGAATACTATAAATAAATCAACTTATCAAACCCCAGAACCACTACTCATACTCCCAAATGGTCAACCCCACTTTTTTCTTAATTTCCTTTAACTCTAAAATTATTTATTGTATTCTAACTTTGGATTCTAAAACTCCTTCATAAATTTTACCTTTAACTAGAATATAGTCACAACATGAAATGTCTAATCATTCTACTTACATGTCATGTACCATTGCAATGCCCTTCCTCATATCATTGTTTGGAATTCTATCAACTAGGTATCATCTAGGGTTCTTGATGCATTCCAAATGTCATCATAAATGAATTGGTGCTACTCCACAGCATCATAACCCATGCTATGTAATAGAGGAAACATTAGAGATGATTCATTTGGCTAATTCATTGCCATTATTTGATGACTTTGAACTAGCAAAAATTCCTAGGGTCCTAGTTGTTGGATCACTAATGTTGCTCCTATGGTAATACTTACAGAACTAGATAATAACAATGAAAAATTTTGACTCCCTTGGGACATTACACTTTCATTGTTGACAACCATGGTACTGGGTTTAGTTGAACTAATAATCAACCACACACTTTCACTTTATGAAACGATGGTCATGGGGTCTTGATAAATTTTAAAAGGCATAGTGGGTAGGATATAGGATGGAACATATTCCCTACCATTTCATCCTACCTTCTCAGTAGTCTGGAAATTTGCAAGGTTATAGTACTAGAATGGTGCAAAACCAAACACATGTTCAAATGCCTCTTCATTTTTCTACTCATTTGTGACTTCTACAACAAAAACCAGGTTGGAAAACTCAAGAATCATTTCTATGCTTGTATTTTGATTATATGTGTCCCTCACACCATCATGTAGTTTCCAACTCATTTCTTTCAAACTTCTTCCCTCCATGAACTATTTTTCTCTTCTCAATAATACACTTTCTTGATCTTTCCTTTCAAGGCTAGACAAAGCTCCTTCAATTTCTCTTCCAATCCTTTGCATAATATCACACTCTAGATGAAATTCAGTACCATAAGTTCTCATCAAAAACTCTCACCTAGTGTGGATCTTTTCCATTTATTTCTACCATTGGTATTCTTTTATCTTGGTTTGTCCTTTTTTCACTTCTATATTTCTCTTTCAAATTCAATTACCTTTATTATAGGGATTACACTTCTATCTCTATGGGGATAAGGCACTTACCATAATCCACCATCATGATACTATAAATTAATTTGAAGGAATAAACAATGTTCTAGGAATAATAATAGGAAAATGGGTGTAAGTTTTAAAAATGGGTGTATAAGATTTAAAAGGGATCTTAAATATTTCCCACTAATGGAAGTCATGGTCTCTTTTCTCTTTCATGACAAAATGTTTTACCATACTTGTAATTATGGGTTCACACTCATAACCAATCATAATCATTAGTGGGTGAGCTCACATTTGTCACATATTTCAACCATAAGTAACATTAGTTATTTCATAGAGGTATTATGGTGATCTTTATAATCATAAAAGTTTACTATGTTAGAAATGATGACATTTGATTCAGTGTTGTATAGGTGTACTAACTGAACTATGACATTTGCATGGTATTTTTAAAATTTGGGTCATTTTGCTTCAATTTATCTAGATAATTAGCTCATACTTTTTTCCATTAGCAGTGTGCACATAGTAATCAATCAAAAAATTATTTCTTTTCTTGAAACCTCTTGCTCCTTCCAATAGCTAGCTTTAATCAAAGTTGAAATTATTGCATTTCATTTTTCTCTTGCATGGTGTAAAGAGTCGAGTTGAAACGCCATCAGTTTCACGACCACTCCTTTAAGTAACAATAACCCAAAATAAAGTGTTAATTAAAATTTATCTACCAAATTTGATTTCTAGGGCTCTTCAAACCCATCTTATCTTAGGTGTAGAGATTTGGAATAAGATTGTTAGACTAACTTTCCAAAGATGCTAAAAAAACATAGAGCTTTGATTTAGGGAGTGAAATCCAATTTATATATCATCGACTTTGAGAATCCCTTCTAACACAAGGGTCAATCACGAGGTCGCATTGCGGTCGACAGAGTAATCAACCCTGCTTTATTGGTCTTGGTGTAGTGGTTTCACATATTACAGGGATCACGTGGGAGAAACCCCTCTATGTGAGGAATCTCTCAAAGTGGTTTTGGGCTTATTTACCCTAACCTTGCGTGTAAACCATAATTTCGATTGTCCCCCGTCTTCTTTGGTATACTAGGTGGTAAGATAGAGGCCATAATATTTTGGACTTGCTACCCAAGGTGACAACACAAGGAAGGTGGTGTTGTACCTAGGATCGAAGTTGGATAGACTCACTTGAACTCCTTGGAGGGTTGCCACTTCTCAGTGAGGTAGATTGGACCAGGGCATAAATTTGTTAAGAAGTTTTTCAACGTAACTTTCCCACCCACTGAAACTTATCCCCTTTGTGCATCGATCATACGATGTTGGATTCCATCACCAACTAGCGCTTCTTTGTGAGAAGGTTTGTTTTCATGATTGACTCCTAGATTAATTAGTGTATTTTGTTTGTTATCCTTAGTAGGCCTTAGGATTGAGTCTGTTTCTAATGGAATCAGTTTCAGATGTTAGTATCCTATAATTTGCTAAAAGGTCAAATTCTGCTCAAATGTGTGTGTTATGTTTTTAGAGTCATGCCTTGGTCTTCATAATACTAAGGCATTTCTTATTTTAGAATATGGGTCATGTAGTAAAAAGAGTCTAAAGTTGTGCTAAGGGTTAGGGGTTTCATTTCATAATGCATCATGATCATGATTATGTGAGTCATTAAAGTCATGTGTGGTCACCATGTGAAGTGTACGAACCTTTTAAAGTGATTATATTCTTGATTTTCACAGTTGGGCTAGTGTATAATTTCCAACATGTCAACTCCATAGAAGAAGAAGAAGTACAATAAAGGTGGAAATATTGTTAGATTCGAACCCCAAGGTTTGCATCTCATCAATTCTAATCCAAAAATCAAAGCATCTTTTGAGCAGGATGAATGTGTTCAGTTTTGTGAAAAACTCCAAGTTATAATATGTAGGTGACAAAAGAATTTTCCCTCAACTTCAATGGGGTCGACAAAAAGACATGTTATATTCAATTTCAGGTGACTGAAGAGTCAATCTCTGCTACAAATGAGATCCCATCCCAAGGAGAAAAGTGGTTCAAAGGTATTCCCCTTGATCTCAGTTTCTACCATGATTTCTTAAAACTTGAACACAAGAATCCAAATTTCAGTGTTACAGTGCCTAGGGAGTTCAACTTGGAGCATTATGTCAAGTTATTAAGGGTTGTTCAGAGATATTTTACTTGTGAGGGAAGGTTCAACAGACTGTATTAGTATCACATTAGGTTATTAATGCATTTTATTGGTAAAAATCCCTTAAATTTACCCTTTTATCTCTATAGAATTCTTGGGAAGATGTCAGACATGGTGCAAGCTAAAAAAAATCATATTGAGCCTAGTTTATTTCAATTTTCTTTGATTAATATATTGGTGTTAGAGGAACTCAGGAAACAAAATAAAGAATGGGGTTCTTTCTTAGCTTTAGTAGGGATAGCAGCAAATATTTTTGGTAACCCTCAGGACAAAGAGGATACTCCCTCATTAGTTGAAATAACAACCATATTATCTCCTAAGAGTTCCAGTAAAAGGAATGAAAAGAAATCAAGAGATCAAGACATTGGAAACAAAATGAAAAGAGATTGTAGAACCTCCAGTAAGCAAGCAAACCAAAAATAAGGGTAGAAAATTACAATTCACCCCTGAAGTTCTTGAGATATTAAAACCTAGAAAATCTCTCACAAGGTCAACAACAAAGAGACTACCCATCATGGAAAAAAAACCTATTGAGTATACAACTCAAGAATTTAACAAGGATCAGATACCCTGAGATGAAAGGACAAGACAATCATGGAGTTACAGGATCATCTTGAGAAATCCCATCATACTGTAACAAAATTATAGTTTGAAAATAGAGAAATGGAGAAAAGGATTATTTAAGAGGATATTAGTACTCATAAACCAAATAAGGACACCACATTATATGTGAAAAAGACAACACCATTAAGTCTTGATAGCTCTAAGAGGAAAAAGGAAAAGAAATCAGTTGAAAAGAGCCCTGAAGTAGTAGAGGTTGTCAAGCCCAGTGTTCCTCTAACTAGATCTGCATCTAATCAATTGGATTTAATGAAAAAGTATGAAATATAACCCTCAACAGATGATGATCCTGCATCAATTTTAAAGATAGGTACCTCACCTAGAGAAGGTGAGAGTACAATTATAAGGCTAAAAAATCAGTTAAGGGAAGCACAAGATACTATCATACAATTGAGGGAGGAACAAAGAGTACACATTAAGAATTTCTTTGAAAGAATTAACTAATGTCATGAGTCCATTGATAACAACAAAATAATTGTAAAAATGTATTTACCTTTGCACAAGCAGCTCAAGCACATTTACCAACATAAATTTTCTTTAAAAAAAGAAAACAAAGCTCTAAGGTAGAGACTACAAAAAAAATAGATTGATCATGAGGCTAAGAGAAAGTTAGAATTACTTGCAGAAGTAGCTGAAGTATAAGATCGTTGAATTGACAATGCTAATTTTTATTCTTTTTTATAGTTTGTCATCATATGCAGGGGGATAAAATGCAAACCGTAGTTTTGAAGCTATTATGAAAACTTGCAAGTTATAGTGTGTTTAAATTAGTTACATCATATACAAAACTTGGAAAATCCAAAGTTCAGAATGTGACAATTAGCATTGAAGATAAGAAAGACACAAAACTTGTGTAGCATGGGCACGTTGTGCAAGTGTTGTAAGTGTCATTTTTTGCAAAAATGGGTTTCATCATGGAAGAAACAGATTAGATGAGATAAGAAAGTTTGAAGTTTATATAAAAATTACGTCAACATAGGAATATGTACATGTTATATCATCATGAAAATAAATCTCATTTTGTAACCTTACAACCTCCAAGGTTTTTAGTTTTGATGGGAAAATCAGTGTTTTGAAGAATGGTGAATGTTTTGAGAGCTCCATATTGTATGTATATAAGTTCAGATATCATTGAATGGTCATTAGGCTCTATCTCCAGGTCAAACAAGTGAATAAAATGGAAATAGGGCACTTGTTGCGCAAGTGCTGAAGAACTTAGTTGTACAATAAACTACATCCAAACGTTGCACAACTATGACAGGGAAGCCAGATCATCATCCAAATTGATTGGATTAGATTGGATGACATAGATTATATGATATAAGAAAGTTTTAAGGTGATATAAAAGTTACTTCATCATAGGAATGTGTACAAGTTATATCAACATGAAACTAAATCTCATTTTTTAACCTTACAACCTCCAAGGTTTTGAGTTTTTATTGGAAAATCAGTGTTTTAAAGAATGGTGAATGTTTCTAGAGCTTCATATTGTATTCCTCTAAGTTCAAATATTAGTGAATGTTCATTAGGTGACATATTTGGGTCAAACAAGTGAAGAAATGGAAATAGGGAACTCGTTGCGCAGTGAACTGCATCCACATGATGTGTAAATGTGACAAGTAATCCATGTCATCATCCAAATCGACCTCAAAGCATATCCACCTGTACCAGATCACCCATAATGACTTCAGATCTCGATGGCATGAATATAGAGAGTTATATGTCTTATTTGTTAAAGTTTTTATGATGCTTTTAATGTAATAAGTTGGCTTCTATATTTTAGCAGTTAGTTCCTATTTCAATGTAACTAAACCCAAACTATAGGATAGTGGTTGAGATCAATCTCCTTGGCTTGGGGAATATTTTTTTCCTTTATATTTTGCAATTTTGAATATACTAAGGGTTGGAAAAGCGTATAAAAGACATATCTTTCATCATCTTTTTGATTTTATGAAAATTTTAATGGAATATCAATCATAAGTACATAACTACTCTTACCATAGATTCTTTTGTTGATGATATGAAGTGTGTTCTTCTCTCTTTTGTATGTGCCTTCCCGTTTTCTTTTTCATTTCATCAGTAATGTTCGCGTTCAAATGGTGACCAGGTGAGCAAAATGGAGAGCGCTTGCATACCCTGCTGGGTTTATCAGGGCAGAACAGCTGTGGCAGCATAGGGTTAACAGAAATAAAACAAACTACAACTTAATACGAACTGAAAACAAATCAAAATTGTAACAAGAAGCAAAGATCAAACATCAAACACAGAACACAGGTGTCACCAATGGTTTCAGGCAGGTGTATTGATTGAAACCGGAGCAACCGGAGCACGCTGAAGGAAGGGACCAGAGGTTCCTTCTCCCTCCAATGGAAGGCTCTTCGGGGCCCTCACACAGTTTTCTTTCCTTACAAATGAGAAGAACTGAGCAGTGAAAGAACTCTCGGTGATGCAGTTGATGGGTTGTTGTTTAAAGGATGAGCCCTTAAACCATCTGAACAGCATAATGATGCTTAGAATTCCTTGCCAAAACAGTGTATCCTCACGGCTTTTTATAGCATTTATTCAGGCGGTCACGTAACCTTCTCCAAGTGTGAACATGGACCCTTTTACGGTTTACTTAGGTCATTAACCCACCGATTTTGCAGATCCGGCTCTTGGGGGCCGGTCCATAGGCGGTTGGAAGGCCGACCTATTCAATTAATGCACCGTATTAGCAGATGCGCAGGTTCTGGCATTGACAGTCGCGCGTCGAGCGCGCATGCGCTAATAACACGTTTTTGTCCCGCGCATGCGCGCGCGCATCAAACTGCTATAAAGCACCTTTCAATTTTTGGTTACTTTGTATAGTTTTTGACCCTTCTGGAATGTTGTGAAACAAATTCAGTGCCATGAATGACTTCATTGTTGTTTTGATGATGCGGAGTTCTTATCGCCATGTGCAGACGAAATTTCAGTGATAACAGATGCCCCCTAATGGATGAGGTTAGGAGCATACGTATAGACGAAATCCATCAATGTTTCTTCTACTGAGAATGTTGTTGTAAGGGAAAGAAAGAGTGGGACCGTTCGGAGCGATCCGTTGGAGGAAAAAGGAACGGGTATCTCGACCTTCTGAGAGACGTGCAGAAAAAATATACAACTGTGTACAAACGAGGCGGGCATGCCCTATGCTCGTGTGATGTAACTCTGAAAAAAGATGACGGAAGTGTTGATGTAGACAACTGCAGCGTCCTCGGGGGCGATAATGATAAAGGAAGAAGACAATTCTGCAAAGGAACGTACTCTGAATAACAGGCAATGATCGTTGTAATACGCAACGATGATGATGTGGGCATTGATGGCCCTACCATGTTCAGAGATCTTCGGAAAATGACAAAAATAACTGAAACAGTCGCAAATTAAGACCCACCATAACATGAGAGAGTGTTGGCGTCGAATGTTATGGGGGCCAACAACACCAGGGAGCAATGGTGTTTCACCCTGTGCCGTCCGAGATCTCTCATTAAAATAGAGAATGAGAATCAAGATACTGTCGCCCTTCTGGAAAAGTGTGTTGATGTCGACAAAAGGGGGACGTGACTCCCAGAAGCAAAAAGGTGCTCCGTGGAATCTACTGAGGTGAAGAAGTGGCAGAGGTACATGGACGAAGTCAAGAAGTGGGATGACTCAAGACTTCCCTTGGTTGGAGGATATATAATAGAAATAGTGGCCGCAACCATGTAACAAGGTCAAGTGTCAGGGGGACGACAAGAGCGGTGCTAAGTTGTGCCAGAGGCGGGACAAGGTGAACAAATTCAGAGGGTAGAGGTAACTGAACGGTGGGATACTCTGAAGATATGGACGATGCCGGTGAGGGTAAATGATAAGTACTACTCCAATCCAAGGGTGACATGGGTTGCGTGTGGCCAAAAAGAAAGCAAGGCGCCAACGGTGACGAAAAAGAATGTAATGACTGACGGTAAAGGTGTTTGTACAATAAATAATAAATAATAAATAATTTTGGGGATAAATGTACAAATACAGAAACGGGTGCCCCAGTATGAAATGCGTGCCCTAGGGAGGGCAGAATTGTCTTGAGAAA
>ML780912.1:7929-29348 GCA_009831015.1 Picea engelmannii
GAACCAAACCTTCCATGCATCAGGCATGGGTACCCTGGTTACAAACCAGGGGCCCTGGTTACTAACCTAGGGTCTTTATCAAAATATGTCACAGATCACATATCCCAGGAGTGCACTGGGTGCCCTAGATCTCGTCTAGGGTCGTAGCCATCCTCCAGGAGAATGGCTCTCGCTGCTGCATGTAAATTCAACAATCCCTTTTGTAACTGTGTTGAACATAGGGGGGAATTTTGTCCCATGTACGTGCCTGCTCAGAGTTGTACAAGCGTAGGATGTGAAAAATAATCTGATTGATGACCTCTATTTGGTCGTTTGTTTGGGGGTGTAAAGAAATGGATTTTTTGAGATTGGTGTCCAACAGTGACCAGAGACTCGACCAAAATGTGATGAGGAACTTGTTGTCTCAGTCAGAGATGATGGTCTGTGGTATCCCAAAGTGGACCCACACTCATTTGAAGAATATCTTGGTAGTATCTACCCCTGTGATATTCTTCTTGCAGGTTGTGAGGATGGCCATCTTCGAAAACCGATCAACGACCACAAATACACAATCATTTCCTTTCTTGGTGGACGAAAGGCCAACCATGTAATCCATTGAGATGGATTTCCAAGGCTTCTCGGAAGTAGTAAGAAGGGTGTATAAGCCTTGCTTCTTGATGGTTGGCTTGGCAATGGAACAGGTAGTGAAAGATATGATATACTTACTGACGTCATGTTGAAGTTTTGGGCAATAGAAATGTTTCTGAAGAATGACCACAATTTTCTCCATGCCAAAATGTCCTACCATCCAATTGTAGTGGGCTTCTCAAATCATCTTTGCACGCTCGCTTGTAGGAACACAAAAAAGGCCCAGGTGGCATAATAGTCTGTCCTGAATGTGAAAATCGGTGATAGTCACGCTTGTACCCAAGAGGTGATAGGTGGTGGTGAAGTCTGAATCTTGCTGATAAAGTTGGGGCCACTCAGGTGCTTCAGGTCCACAAGAATGGAGCACAGTGGTGAGTGCAGCTACAGGAGGTCGTCTCCGGTAGTCAGCGACATGATTTGAGATACATCTCTTATACTTGATGTTGATATGGAACTGTTGCAGGTAGGTGGACCACTTTTGATGGTGGTCATTCTGCAATTTCCTCTATGTCTGTATGAACTGCAAAGGCTTGTGATCGATGTGTATGATCATCTCCTTTCCCAGAATGTAATGTTTCCACTGACGACAGACTTGTACAATGGAATACATTTCCTTGTCATAGGTGGGGTATTTCCAAACAATATCTGAGAGTGTCTCACTATGGTATGCCTCTGTATGACCATGTTGAGTGAGAACTATACCCACAACATAGTCAGATGTATTAGTCCCAATCTCAAATGGTTGTTGTAGATCGAGCAAGGAGAGTACTGGATTTGAGCACCAGTGATTCTTCAGATCATTGAATGCTTGTTGTTGTTCCTTCACCCGCATGAACTTGGTCCTACCACCGCCCTTGGTCACCTGGCTAAGGGCCCATGCAATATGGGAGAATCTCAACATGAACTGTCGGTAGAATTTGTCTAGTCCCAAGAAGCTCCGAATCTTGGTCAATGTGCTCAGGGATGGACAATCACAAATGACTTAGATCTTAGCTAGATCAACATGTACCCCATTCTCATCAATAATGTATCCCAAGTATTAGACCATGTTCATGCCAAAAGAGCACTTTTCCAAGTCGGAATATAACTTGTGTTTCCGTAGAGTGCTCAAAACCTGCTGAATATGCCACATGTGCTCCTCCCACATTCTGCTGAAGATGAGGATGTCATCCAAGTATACCACCACAAAGGAGTTGGTGAAGGGTCTCAATACATCATCCTTTAACCTCATGAAAGTGGCTGGTGCATTTGTTAAGCCAAAGGGCATGACTAGCCATTCGAAGAGACCTTCTTTATATTTGAAGGTTGTCTTCCATACATTAGTTGTTTTGATGGGAACCTGGTGGTAGCCATACTTTAGGTCAGTATCGTTGAAGAAATTTCCCCCCTTGAGTTGGTCAAGAAGGTCATCAATCCTGGGAATGGGGTATCGGTTCCTGACTGTGATTTTGTTTAAGGCTCTGCAATTAATGCAGAGTCGCCAAGTCTTGTCCTTCTTCTGCACCAGTACAATCAGGCTTTTGTAAGGGGAGGAGCTGGGTCTAATGTGCCCCTTTTGAAGAATCTCTTGGATCTGATGCTTGATTTCATCTTTTTCCATCAACGAGTGACGATAGTGTTACAGGAGAATCCCCCTGTGGACAAGTGGATTCCCTCTTGGACTCTAGACTCCTAAGACCAAGACAGAAAGGGTGCTAATGTTGGTCATTAACATCCTTTTAAATCTAGCTAAACTAATGTATAGAGAAGAGGAATAAAGGAGTACCTTTTTTTAATGATGTTCATCCTTGCACAGCCCGAGTTGAGCTTTGATCCCCAAGCTCCTCGATAAGTCCTGCAAACAAAAAAGAGATAGAACAGGCTTTCTATTCTAGTAAGATTAGCTTGAAACCAAATCTGTCTAACAGAGACAAGTTCATGTAGAATAAACACAACCTTGAAAGAAACAGGCCAAGCACATATGTATATTAATGAAAACAAATCAAAGTGCTTACAACCATGATGTAGATGCAACAACTTCACCAAGCTCTCCTTGTCCAACCCTTTGCTCAAATAATCCACACAAAGTGATGACGCTTCAATGATAAATCTCCCTTATGAGATCATAAGTTTGATGCCTTCAATGTCTCCCCCTTTCACCATGAGGAGGCCTCCTTATATAGGCTTGTAGAGGCCTAACCACTTAAGAGATTCTTGGGATAATTTGAGGATTCTTCTCCTTCAATTGTGGATCTTCCCTAATATCGAGCCTTGACCTCAGATCGAAATCCAACCAACTCCAGATATGAGGGGATTCTTCCTTGATTTCTCTCAACAGTCCAAATTTCGCTCAAAAAAGGTCAACGCTCCCTCAGAATGGGGCATAGAGCATTGAAATGCTCCCCCAAAAGAGGGTACAGAGCGTTGGCACTCCCTGATAGTGTATAGGGGAACGTTGCCTTCCAAAATTGATTTTTGAGTGGATTTTTCCATGGCAAAAGACTTGTACTCTTTGTCAAATGATTTCTCCTCTTCAAAACCAGTCTTTTGAGGTGTCTTTTAAGTGTTCTTGATATTTTCATCCGAGACACGACATAGGCAATATGAGAGTATGATTTTGTGACACCTGCGACCAAAATGTGACACTTGTGACATTGGTAATTATGACACTAGACGATCATTGTAATGAGTAATTTTTATGTGTAACAGATTGCCCCCCAAAGTACGAAATTAGAAGACGGGAACTGATGACTGAAGTACTTTGTAGACTTTTTCGAGCAAGGGTATGGACTTGGAGAACCTTACAGAAGATGCACACAACCATCAAACAAATATTATGATATGTTTCAAACCCAAGGCATGCATACCTATGCTTGAGTGATAAATACTTTCAAGGTATGGATGCCATAAAATACATGGATCCATAATTATATTGACAAAAAGGTATAGCCAATGAAGATACAACGTGGATCTATACTCCTATGACATGAAATGATCGTAGCCACGAAAAATACATAGTGGATCTACGAGACGACAAGACATAGCCACGACCAATTCAAAGTGGATCTATGTGACAGTATATGTGTCAATGTTCAAAATAAACTTCGTTGCAACCTGGGCAAAATACATATAAGAGTGATGACTCAACCCAGGGTCTTCTTACCGATCCCGATGTAGTACGAATCTAACTATGTGAATAGATGTCCTGATGTCAAACATGACATAAACCACTTGATTACCGGTCAATGAGGTAAACCATTAACCAGTGCGAGGTAAATCACCATTGATATCAATGATTCCCAAGGTACTCTAGTACATTCAAACGAATGTGAACAAATGAGATGAAGTCAAACATCCATGGAAGAGAGGAGGCTTTCCATTGAGGCATGCAGGTCCCAAGGTACTAACTAGTTTCTAAGTCTAGTTCCCAGATAATGTGTTGAAGTCGATAGGAATAGACTTGTCGCGGGAGGGCCTTTATGTATCCCCCATCAACGACACGAAACTAACATAGAATTGTAAATTGGTAGATCCAATGAACATGGACTGACACGGGTAATGAAACAAGATATTTGTGGTGGCTGACTCTTGAGGCAGATACTTCCCTTGAGCATTGAGGCACAACAACAGAAACATGACATGGACCAAAACATGATGATGCAGTGGATACTTTGACTTTCGTCAGGTGACCCAAAGGAGTAAAGAAAATCAGAGGATTGGTTTAGTGTAGAGGTTCAACGAATTAAAATGTATGCAAAGACAAAGTTTCGTATTCAAGGGCGACTGTAAGAGTTACTGGTAATGTTCTCAAAAACTGCTTTGCTTGCTTCCTTCAATTTTTCCCCCATCTAGATAGACGAGTACCTATTTTTGATTTAACGAGCTTGAGGAGGGTAACACATGCTCGATATAACTCACCTTTGGTAAGTCCCTCTTCCTTTATTTAATGAACTGGAAGAAGTAAGGGTTCGGTCCCATATGGGCCCTTCAATGTATGATCATTTAACGAGTCCAGAGAAGGTAAAATCAGTGATTTTTCATGTTTAGAGAGTCTGAAAAGAACTTAAAGATGACTCCAGTGTTGTCATTTTTTGTAATTTTAGTCTCGCGAGGACGAAAAAGAGATAAAATACCACTCGAAAGATGCCCTTTCAAACCTTTTAACGAGTGTGAAAGGAAGCAAGATCACTCGACAATCTTTTCATGTTTAGAGAGTCTGAAAAGAGCTTAAAGAAGACTCCAGAGGGTTCCTTTTTCGTATAACCTTTACGAGTCTGAAAAAGTGATAAAAGTATACTTGGTTACATTCTCATGTATTTATGAGCATGAGAAAGAATAAAGACTAAGCTTGATATTGGTTTCATTTTTACACAAGCTTGAAACAAAATTAAACTATGCTTGTAAATTCCAAAGGTTGAGATACCCATGGATGGTTGGTACTCTGCCCCCAGCTTGAAAATCTAGTAGCATAACTCCAAAATGATCATAAAAGGATGGAGACATTCTGCCCAAGCTTCAATTCATTTACCGACTTTGAGGTTGTCACTGATTTCTATACAAGATGGAGAAAAAGGATACAGGTGGATGAAATGAAGGTTCAAAAATGAGACCTAACGAAAGACTCGACTTTGTATGAGAGGTGATTGTTTCATTTTTTAACGAGCTTGACACAGGGAAATAACTATGCTAAAGGATCTGGGTTCAATCCCCAGATTTCTATTTCATTTTTTAACGAGATTGTTACAGAGAGGAAAAACTATGCTCATAGCCTCTATTTCATTTTTTAACGAGCTTGCCACAGAGAATATAAACTATGCTCGTGACCTCTGTTTCATTTTTTAACGATCTTGCCAAAGAGAAGAGAAAACTATGTTCGTGACCTCATTTTCATTTTTTAACGAGCTTTCAATAGAGAAGAGAAAACTATGCTTGTGGACTCTTCTTGATCATGGCTTCCAAGAGGATAATGCTCTGGAAGAACACCATGTCAAGGGACAAAACTCGGTCATGGCTTCCAAGAGATCTTCACTAGATGGAAGAAAAATTATCTGGAAGGAACACATGTCGAGGGCCGTGACATGGGTAAGGAGATCAGGCTCCAATAGCCCTACCGAAGAGATCACCATGTCAACTACCGGATCTAAGTCATCGGAATTTGAAGTCATTGGAGACAATGCCACATAATTGACCTGTGGCAGGGGTGATATCGATTGCATATAAGACCCATTTAGGGAGGTCATTAGGTTGATGGTCAAGTCAGGGCCAATGAACAAAAGTTGATCAATAGTCACCATTATTCCATCGTACAGGAAATATATCACATGAAAATGAGTGGACACAATATCTTTCATGGCATAGACATAATCTCGCCCAAGGAGTAAATCGAAATCCAAGGGGTCCTGGACTACCATAACATCAATGAATACAATTTTCCCTCCCAAAGTTATGGGAAACCAAGGAAGGATCCATAAAGGGTGACTGGTTCTTCTGTTAAAAGTGAACAGAGTCCGGGTAACTGACACAAGTTGAGGATAACCTAAATCTTGCCAAGCAATAAAAGACAAAATACTAACGGACGAACCTTCATCTATCAATGTTTGAGGAACGACCCGTCCAAAAAACTGTACTGTAATCTTGAAAGAAATGTGGGAGGGAAGACGAGGTCTGGTTAGCACACCCCAATAAAAAAGGATGGCCTCATTACTTGGAGGGGGTTTCATGACAGGAGGAATGCCCCCCAACACGGTAGATTTTGTATCAATGAGAAAAATGTGGGCAGTATCAGGGTTACTCTCTAGAGGGAGAGTAGTATCGATTGATAACGAAATCAAATCGATCACTTGGGTGTCATTATCCAAGGGGAGAATGAGGTTTATAGGTGGAAACAGATCGACCACTTGGATTTCACTCTCTAACAGGAGAGCAGGATTGACCGAAAATGGGATTAGATCAACCACTTTGTCAACTAGTTCAACTAAGGATGTGACCATATTGACGACATGATCAACCAGACTGACTGATGAAGGGACGCGAGCAACCACTTTGGCACTCGTCAGAGGAGGAGTGGGATTGACCACGTTGGCACTCTTCAGATGATGGGTGGGATTGACCAATGACGGGACTAGATCAGTCACTTTCACTTTTCTGATGAAAAGTGGGGCTGATCGATGACGAAACTGGATCAACTACTTTGGTTAGTGTTTCAACTGAGGATGGAACTAGATTTACCACCTGATCAACCAGACTGACCGGGGATGGAAACAAATTGACCATTCCATCAACGAACGATGGGTTGGGGTAAATCTGACGATAACTAGTTGGAAGTTGAAGCTTTACCAAAAGAGAAGAAACCTCGTCCATATGAGGACAAAGGTGAGAATAATGATCACCTTCACATAACATACAAGGAAATTTGACAGTTTTCTTCTTCTTACCAACCTTAACGTCACTAGTGGACGGAGCGTCACCAACATGACTAGTAGGGGCCGATGATGTGGAGGACCACATTTCTAAGACCTTGGGAATACTAGGGAAATCCATCAGAAAGTGGTCACCCTTACAAATACTGCAAGGGAATTTTGGTTTCAGATTCTTCATTTTAATCTTGTTGACCTCATCAACACTCCCAGTACGATTAATAGTAGCTGGTTGCTTGGATCCAACATTTGATATGGTTGGAGGTTTAGTCCCTTTCTCGTTCTTCTTCTTCTCTTTTTCGTTTCTTCTTCTTCTTATCAACCTAGCTACTCGCTTTAAAGATTTCACTAGGCGAAGGAGGAGGAATGGAAGGAGACCTGACAGGAAAAGAGGGAGAAAGGTCGACATGGGTTTGATGTGTGGGTTGTGTGCTTACATCCAAAGCACCTGCATTCGAGATCACCGGAGTGGAAAACAACCATACTGGTAACCCAATTGTGAGACTTGGAAGGCTCAAAGTAGAAATGTAAGGAGGACCAACGTTTCCGTAAGAAGGAAAAACAAAGGTTTTCTCTGGAAAAGGGGTTCCTTCATTGGTCATTCTGGGAAATGACACCATAAAAGATAAAGATCCAACCTAGATTCTGCTAGGGAGAACAAACAACACATGCTAAAAATATAGTAAGCAAACAAGCAAACAAAACTTTCTCACGATGAGCACACTAGTTGGTGATGAAATCCAATGTCGCGAGAACAAAGTAAGAAGGGGATGAGATAGAGAGGGTGGAAAATTTACGTTGACGACCTTCTTAACGAACTTATTCCTTGGTGCAAGCTCCCACACATAAACGTGGGTATACCCTCCAAGGATCCCGAGTGAGTTTGACCAACGTTGATTCCAGGTACCATGAAGAATGTCCCTCCATAGTCACCTTGTGTAAATACCCTAAAGATATAGGCCACTAAGGTTACCAACTACAACAATCATGCCTGGGGAAACAATCGACAATCTGATCCACGCGCAAGGGCAGGGTATTGTTGGGCCCCAACAACTCCCCCTAAATTTTTACAAAATTTAAAGGGCCCCCATTAGAATCTTGATAATTATAATGAGCTACATAATCAACCTTTTCAAATAGTTCCATCCCTTGGCTTGCTTTGAGTCAAACTTAATACATTCACTATAATATTAGACATTCATTACAAGAGTATATGTCAAAAGTTAGAAACAAGCGTAAAAATCTCAATTTAAACAAAAACATTAATTTTTATCAACTGTTTACTTTCGTTTAAATTATGATTATGTGTTCATTCTTTTGCTCATTAACAAGTTTGACTATTTTGAATAATGGGTTCAATACTTCATCAAATAATATCTTGGTTGGTTTCTTATTTTCACAAAATCATTTGGTGGGATTAATTAATTAAATTCTTTTTTCATTTTGCATCTCATGTCAAAATAAAAAAAATAATAAAAAAATAATTATCTATCATTTGTTTGATTTTGTGAAAACCCAAAATTAATATTTTTCTCCTCTCCATCAACTTGAAGCTTCTATAATTTTAAGATCATATTTGAAAGGAAAATATAAACAATGTTTTTTTAGAACTTGTAGTTAGTTTAAATTCATTTTTGATTTTATTGTTCTAGATTTTGTTTTATTCACAATTTTTAGGTTATTAATTTATGTTTCTTTTTGTTTCACAGGTTTCTATTATCATTTATTTGGTACGGATTTGATCATGGCCTGATTTTATTATCTAAATACATTTAAGATGATTGATTAAAAAACAATATTGGATTGCTGCAAATAAATTTATGAGCAACAACAGATAAAATTTGGAAAAGTGTCAATAACATACAAATGATTTTACGGGACTGATTGCAGCCAAACCGTGAGGAATATGAAGAAACGATTGAAAACCCATCTCCAAAATGGACCCATTTAGTTTACACATGAGAATTGTCCCAAACAAATGCACAATTTGAGAGATATTTGTGTCTCTTTATGAGGCAAATTTCAGGTGGCAGAAATTATTAGTGACGCCCAGACTGTTCATTCATTGTATAAATATATGAGAAAGTTCAGAGCCATAGAGATCCAAGAGATTGAGAGGAGGATTTTTATCCTTTCTCTTTTGTATATTATTTTTTTGTAAACTTTTTTTTCTTTTCAAATGGAGTAACGAATGGTTGGAATCTTTGGGAGAATGGACAAGTATTTTCAAAGAAGAATATGGAATTCCAGGTTGCTTAATGGATTTTGTCCTGTGAGTAAAATGGTTTTATTTTCATTATAATATCTTCGTATTCTTTGAATAATTGATTATGCAGTGATTTAAATTAGCTTTAGTCTATTTTATCAATACATGGCTAATTGTTATCATTTATATATTAATTTTTTCAATCTTTAAAAGGCTATTATCACAAAAGTTCTTCCTGGACCATATGATTAACATATTTTGTTGAAACTATATGAGAAAACAATTTACTCTTTGGCTTTTGTGCTTTTGTAGATTGTGCAATGTTAATATTTTTTCTCATATAATTTCTGAATATGAAACTTTATTTGTATTGAACTAGCTCTAGATTGTTCTACATATAATTTTTCATGTTATGTTTTCATTTATATGGTTCATTATCTTTTGGTTTAATTTATATCTGATATTGATTGGGGATTAGAACATGGCTATAAATATGTCCATCTGGGACTCATTCAGTTTGGAATTAATCCTTTAGTCAGACCTGGTTTAGATACTTCTGTACTAAACTATATCATTGACTCTTGGCATAATACCTTCTCAGATGCCTTAATATCCGGATTCCAAACTCCTTTGCATAATGGACCAGTTTGGTCATCCGCCATTCCCCGATATCAAGTTTCTCTTACCGATCCCTACATCAATACTCTCCTACAAGCCTATGTACAGTTTTCTGGCTTTAATATGGCTGAATATTCTGAAATTGCCCAACTACATACCACTACATGTCTACGCTTTGTCTCTACAACTATGCCTGCACTTAATCCAAAGTTACTTCAACGCACCACATCCGAAAGCGTGGTGGTTGGTCCTGGCAATGTCACCCCACTTACTTTAGGTTTTGCTAAACTCACTGCTGTAGAAGAATGGTCTGCAGAATATGAACCCATCTCTTCCAGGATATCGCCTCCCATGGCTAGAGAACTTAAAATAGAACAAAATGCATCTGGAAGAAATGTCTTAAGAATAGGAAGATCACAGAGAACAAGAAATCAAGATTTATAAAGGCAATTGTCCTCTCTTTCAACCAGTAGCTCTGATTCAATTCAAAGAAGATCTTCATTTTCTAACAGATCATCTCCATCTTCCTCCTCCTTTTCCAAAGCATCTGTATATAAACTTGTTTTATAGATCAGCTTTGGATGATCATTTACTAACTCAGCAAAAAGGTTCTAAGAATTGCTATTATTGCAGAAAGCAAATCCCTACACAAGAGAAAACCTCTGAACCTTCTGTAAATACAAATATGACTCATGTTCCATCTGCCCCAAAAAAATTCAGGACATTCCAGTAAAAAATAGAACACAATGGCCAACATGCTAATTGTGCTGAATGTCAAGATCTAGCCATCCCTATGCTAAAAATGATCAATGCACCTCTACCAAGAAGTGATAGGGATAAAAAAGCTACCCTTCCACACAGAAGTCTTGGACCAGGAAATCATATTCCTGCGTTCAAAAATGGTTTGGTAGCTGATCTAGATTTTATAAAATATAGAAAAGCAGATGAGGAACCCTCTCAAGATACTGTTAGAATTCAAAATTATGCAAACTATCAGTTAGTATGTCTTGCACAGAACATTGATGATATAGCTCAAGATTTAATACAGACTAAATCCCATATGAATGGTTTGCATTCAGAAATTGATTCTTTAGAGAATAATCAAGAACAGATGAAGTCTCAACTTGAAAAGATTCTTGAGAAATTAGAAATAATTCAGACTGCAGTCTTTAGTCTGAAAGGTTCTTTTGAGGAAGAGAATAAAACTACTTCCCCCCTTAAACGTGAAGATATTGAAAGACAAGCCTCTTTCAAATGGTTTGGTTCTTCTAGTTCCAAGGAAGAACAAAAACATCTAACTCTTAAACTGCTAGCCAACGAAGTTCCTAATCGAGCACTAACAAGAATTGCTGAAGTTCTGGAAATTGCTATTGAAAAGATAGAGTTAGTCAAGAAGCAATCTTCTGAATTAGAAGATGATATCCGAAAAGCATCACAAGCTAGGTTCTCACTAGTTCCATCTATCAAAGTAATAGATGATGCTAAAAGTTCCACAACAAATGCACCCCGATCATCGCATGATGATGCAGGTGGAAATGCTTTCCAATATGCTTGGGAAAAGTGGTGCAATGCCAAATATGGAGCTTCCAAAAAAGTCCCCTTTGATCCCTCCAATTCCGCCGAACATGATTCTCTTTCACGAGAAAATATTGAATCTACTCCCATCACAAATCTCAATTGTAGATCAAAAAATGAAATGATGATGATAATCCAGAAATGGCAAGCTTGGGAAAGGACCCAAAAATTGATATTCAAAGATAAGGTAACTTGGAGCGATTTAGCTCTAAGATTAACATGGGGATTTACTGGAAATTTAGGACTCTGGTGGGACAGAGTTTGAGAAGAAGACAAGCTTAGATTATTAAATAACAATACTCCAATTGAAGAGCTTGTTAAAGCAGTAGTGCATGAATTCTATGGCAATATGAAAATTGATTCTAATCATTATGCTGATTTATTTATGAATCAATAGTTATGCCATATATCACAACTCCCAGAATTCCTCTGTACTATGCAAGATCTACTATACAAAGCCCTCGATCCAGAAAATGTAGCATACCTACGAAAGTATTTATCTGCTATGCCTGGAAAAGTACCCAACCTAGTTAGAGATAGACTTGAAGAATTGAATGTTGATATATCCCAATTATCTCTAGCAGGATTGCACGGGCATATTGTTATGGCTCTGCAAAAGGAATGTCTTCGAAAGAAGACCAATAAATCAATCAAGAAACAATTAGGTTTTGACTCTTCTGTCTGTGATACGTTTGCAAAAACATATCACTTTGGTTGTAATAAAAAACATACAAGGAAGGGATCATGTAAAAAGGATTCTGATGCTAGATAGCTGGTAAAACCATTCCTGAGAATTTGAATTTCTTTCATTTTCAGTTATTGGACATTTCAAGGTCACAAGATATATAATTATTTGTCCTTATGTCGTTATAAACTCACTCCGGAATATGAAACGCTTCCTTGAATTTCTTCAGTAAGTATTATGCTTGCTTTTGTCATAGGTTTACACTTGACACAGACAAACAATAGCTCAAAGAACACAAAGAGATAAACTCAATTTTGTTGAGCAACAACAGGTTAGTGTGTGTGTTATTTTATTAATTATTTATTAATGAAACAATGATTGCATTAATTAGCTTTGACTATTACTGTGTCATTGTTTCAATTGTAATTTCTTATTATTTATTAGTTTTAAATCTTTAAACATTAAAAAAACAAAAGATTTATGTTCTTACTTTATCTTATTTTGAAACATTATTATGAACATTCATTTTTGTAAGATTTCAAGTAAACCTTGTAAACTGTATATAGATTATTTATAATCATTTGTACATTCACGTTTCTTTTTAATAAACATTAGTAAGTAATATATCATTTGTTAGAATCATCGCTTTATATTAGTTTATTTGTTTTACTGTTTTTAGGACTTTAGTTGGCTAACATAGCCATTAAACCTGTCGGGTCATTTCATTCTAAATGTCTTGGGTTATTTAGACAACCCCAGTCCAGATTTGACCTTCCAATTGACGGTGTGTCACTTACGTCTGTCAACAAATGGCGCTAGAAGGAGGGATAGACTGACAAGCTAGCCTTGTAGGAGTCTTTGTTTCAAATTTATTTAATTTCCCATGGCTCCCAAAATCATTGTGTTGGAACATGCTTTCCACTTCTCATTACCCGATATTCCCAACGAGACAGTCTCTTGCTTGTACAAACTCACCTTTGATGTTGGGGGGAATGTGTCTGCAAAACACCATCTTAACAAGTTTTGGTGTAAATGCATCAATCATGATATTATGATTTAAAGGTTTTATGCAAATTGTTCGCTTTTACTTTCAGGGGTAGGATTAAACATTGGTTTGAGTCTTTTCCAACATATCACATTATTGATTGTTTTTTGTTTGTAGATGAATTTTTAGATGATTTTGAAAACTATGATTACAATAAATTATGTGAAGAATTTCAAACTTTACTAATCAATGACAATTCATCTCCAGAAGGCTTTTCAACAAGAATCCATAATGTTCTCTGTAAATTTAATCTTGATGACATGTCATTTGTACTAAATCTCCTCTATGATTCTTGCGTCCCTTTCATCCAGTCATATTCAATCATGAATGATGAATTGGTTACAAATCCTATCACTCAATTGCGAGAAGAATGTTGTTCACAGGATGAGAGGAATCCATCAGAAAATTTTGAACCAGCAAGGGAGGTAGAACCTATTAAAAAAGATCTTACTGACAATCAAATTGGGTTTTCCTCTGAATCATTGTATACTCAGCCCTCGACTATCGTGGAAGAAGATTTGATGTTGGGTCAAGGTGAATGTCCATATTCTTCTAACTTTTGCTCTAATCAATACTTAAATTCAGTTATTGAAGAACACTTAGGTGATGAAAAAGATCTTAAGCATTCTAACATTCCAATGAAACTGATTAGAGATGTAGATATGCAATTGGAAGAAGAAACCTTAAACCTTCATCCACAAATCATACCTTATCCACATGAAATATTAGATGTTTGTCATGAAAGTTTTGAATTATCTATCATACAAGAGACAAATTTAGATGATCATATTATGTTGGAGAATTTATCACCAAAACAGAGTGAAAGTTTTAATGAAAGTGAAGAAGAATGTCTTGAGAATACCATTGCTAAATATCATAGCTCAAGAGATTCTTTTCATGTGTTCATTTATGATTCCTTTTACTCTTTATATCTTGATCTCTTCTTAGATTCTAGTGGACATGATACTTTATCCACGATATCTTACTTTTTTCCGTCACAATCAGATCTTTTCAATATGCCAGGATTTGGTGAAATTAATTCCAAACATAACATTTATGAAGTCGGATTTGATGTTCTTTCACTTTCATCACTCGCATGGAAAAAATACATGTTGCAAGATGGTTTTACACGATTTATTTTTGAAAAAGACAATGCACTCATTCTTATGGAAATCAAATATTCTACATTGCATATTCGTTATTTGATTAGTTCGAATTTTAATGTTTATGCTTCATATTTTGAAACGATCAATCTCATCAAAGGAAGCGTTCAAACCAATAATCTAGCTGATGTCATGAATTCTCTTATGATGTGTTTCCCATTGATATATCCATTTCATCGAAGTCATAGTTTGCATCCTAATTTTTATGATAGGATCTTAGAATGGCTTGAAGATTCGTATCTAAAACATATTCATAATAAAGATAAAGTTGTTCTTGCTTTGCTTCTACCTAAATATATAGGAAGTAAGCATGACATGATTTTTTTAGATCCTCCATGTGAATAAATAGATGAACACTTGGAGAATTGTCAAGAGGATGGGGCACTTCGGCCTTGGCTGATGGTTATGTTAGGTCCCCATAATATTGACAAGTTTTACAAACTTACTTACACTCTTCCATGCCATTGTGACCCATATCATGACAAGATTGCAGAATGGTTGGAGGATTCATACATCAAGAAGTTTCAAAAAAATGGTAAGGTCGTGCTTGTTTTTTTTTTAAAGAATATTGGCCAAAATTGTTTCTAAAAGTGTGCTTTTGCAATTTTGATTTCATTTGTTTTGATATACTTCTGATTTTGAATCCCATTAATAAAATATGATTCAGTTTGCTATGTGTTTTTTTTTTTTTTTTCCTTTCTTTGATTGAACCTTCTTCTTGTCTGTCTTTTTGAATAATTATATTTCTGATCAAAGAACGATTGTCGACAGAAGCATTCATTTCAAGGCTTATGTTTTTGAAAGCAATTTGAAATAGTTCAAACAATTTTTGATGTTAAGGTTCATCTCAGATAATTGATTTGTAAATTAGTTGAGTACTATGAAATCCTAAACGATCTTTGTCAGAGTATTGCCCTTGAAATGTGTCAAGATATTTGGGAATTACGATTATCCATAGACTTTTTACGTCGTCCATATTCTTAAGGAATCACTTTTAAGTGCTTCCCCATTCTCTAGATGATTTCTTAAATGAAATCTAAAATCTCTAAACCATGATAAAACTTCCAGTTTTAAAAGAAAAAAAAATGATCAATTATTCACCTGTATTGCAATTAACCTCCAGTATCACCTTGCTCTCTTTGTCATAAATAAATCTATAATTGTATTATTATTTAAAAGTGGCATAAGAGGGTTGGAAACACTTAAGTGTGGGAAGTGTGTGTATACCCATCAGGTACTGAACAAGCTTGCTGGCAGCGAGTAAATGCACACATGATACCAAAACAACTTTGTTGGGGTACTGAATAGGCCCACTGGCAGTGAAGCAATGTCAGGTCGAGAGGTAGAAAGTATATGTTTTTAAATTAACTTTTATGGAATTATACATCATGTGGATACAATTATTGAATGAGATTAAAGCATTTGAGTGGGTTAAATGACATCCCTGTCGAGGCTATAGATGCCTGTTGGCATCAGTGGGACTGTCAACGGTATTGAAGTCCTCTTATAAACATCATGACTCTTTGATTAAAACACAACTTCAAGTTATAATCCTCTGTAAAAACATTCTTTTCTTATTTTTTGATACTTTTCTATAAATCTGAGCTAGTCTTAACATTGTGTAATATTAAAGTGGATTTGTTTCAAAGCAACTTAAAATTATCTGCAAGTATTATTTTTATTCCTTGAGATGAAATCTTACCAGATCAGAGATAACTGCTTCACCCAGTAAGTCGCCATTTGTTGGGCCCCAACAACTCCCCCTAAATTTTTACAAAATTTAAAGGGCCCCCATTAGAATCTTGATAATTATAATGAGCTACATAATCAACCTTTTCAAATAGTTTCATACCTTGGCTTGTTTTGAGACAAACTTAAGACATTCACTATAATATGAGACATTTATTACAAGAGTATATGTCAAAAGTTATAAACGAGCATAGAAATCTCAATTTAAACAAAAATGTTAATTTTTATCAACTGTTTACTTTCATTTAAATTATGATTATGTGTTCATTCTTTTGCTCATTAGCAAGTTTGACTATTTTGAATAATGGGTTCAATACTTCATCAAATAATATCTTGGTTGGTTTCTCATTTTCACAAAATCATTTGGTGAGATTAATTAATTAAATTCTTTTTTCATTTTGCATCTCATTTCAAAATAAAAATAATAATAAAAAAATGAATTATCTATCATTTGTTTGATTTTGTGAAAACCCAAAATTAATATTTTTCTCCTCTCTATCAACTTGAAGCTTCTATAATTTTAAGATCATATTTGAAAGGAAAATATAAACAATGTTTTTTTAGAACTTATAGTTAGTTTAAATACATTTTTTATTTTATTCTTCTAGATTTTGTTTTATTCACAATTTTTAGGTTATTAATTTAGGTTTCTTTTTGTTTCCCAGGTTTCTATTATCAATTATTTGGTACGGATCTAATTATGACTTGATTTTATTATCTAAATACATTTAATATGATTGATTAAAAAACAATATTGGATTGCTGCGAATAAATTTATGAGCAACAACAGATAAAATTTGGAAAAGCGTTAAGAAAAAACATATGATTTTGCAGGACTGATTGCAACCAAACCGTGAGGAATCTGAAGAAACGACTAAAAACCCATCTCCAAAATGGACCCATTTATCTTCAACACAATAATATTCTCAAACAAATGTACGATTTGAGAGATATTTGTGTCTCTTTAAGAGACAAATTTCAGGTGGAGGAAATTATTAGTGACACCCAGACTGTTCATTCATTGTAGAAATATATGAGAAAGTTCAGAGCCATAGAGATCCAAGAAATTGAGAGGAGGATTTTTATCCTTTATCTTTTGTATATTATTTCTTTTGTAAATTTTCCTTTCTTTTCAAATGGAGTAACGAATGGTTGAAATCTTTGGGAGAATGGACAAGTATTTTCAAAGAAGAATATGGAATTCCAGGTTGCTTAATGGCTTTTGTCCTGTGAGTAAAATGGTTTTATTTTCATTATAATATCTTCATATTCTTTGAATAATTGATTATGCATAGATTTAAATTAGCTTTAGTCTATTTTATCAATACATGGCTAATTGTTATCATTTATATATTAATTTTTTCAATCTTTAAGAGTCTATTATCCCAAAAGTTCTTCGTTGACCATATGATTAACATATTTTGTTGAAACTATATGAGAAAACAATTTACTCTTTGACTTTTGTGCTTTTGTAGATTTTGCAATGTTAATATTTTTTCTCATATAATTTCTGAATATGAAACTTTATTTGTATTGAACTAGCTTTAGACTATTCTACATATAATTTTTCATGTTATGTTTTCATTTATATGGTTCATTATCTTTTTGTTTAGTTTATATCTGTGACTTATCATCTATTCAAGTATTTTGAGTTTACATCTGATGCTAGATGGCTGGTAACACCATTCCTGAGAATTGAAATTTCTTTCATTTTCAGTTATAGAACATTTCAAGGTCACAAGATATATAATTATTTGTCTTTCTGTTGTTATAAACTCGCTCTAGAATATGAAATGCTTTCTTGAATTTATTCAGGAAGTATTATTCTTGCGTTTGTCATAGGTTTACACTTGACACAGACAAACATGAGCTCAAACAACACAGAGAGATAAACTCAGTTTTTATGATCAACAACATGTTAGTGTGTGTGTTATTTTATTAATTATTTATTAATGAAACAATGATTGCATTAATAAGTTTTAAATATTTAGAACATTAAAAAAACAAAAGATTTATGTTCTTACTTTATCTTATTTTGAAACATTATTATGAACATTCATTTTCACAAGATTTCAAGTAAACGTTGTAAACTATATATAGATTGTTTATAATCATTTGTACATTCACTTTTCTTTTTAATAAACATTAGTAAGTAATATATCATTTGTTAGAATCATAGCCTTATATTAGTTTATTTCTTTTAATATTTTTAAAACTTTAGTTGGCTAACGGAGCCATTAAACCCGTCGGGTCATTTCATTCCAAACGGCTTGGGTTATTTAGACAACCCTAGTCCAGATTTGACCTTCCAGTTGATGGTGTGTCACTTATGCCAGTCAACAAGTATCTAGCCTGAAATCAACTTGAAAGGATTCCACTCATCATTGTGTGTATACCTTCAATAGACCCCCATAATACGCACAATCTCTACACCAATACCAACAAAGTAGGGTGCGTAACTCTGTTAGTTTCAATGTGACCTCAAGTTTGACCCTTGTGTGAGAAGGGCTTCCTAGGACAAAATGTAGCAATTGGATTTCACCGCTCCCTGACACAAGATCCTATGTTTGTTTGAATCTTTGGAAAGTTATCTTTCATACCTATTCCAAAGCCCTACAACTAATCCGATGTAGGTTTTCTACCAGAAAATATAAAAATTTCTAATCAATTTTTAGTTTAGCGCTTTATTTTTAAGGCTGTTGTTACTCAAAAGGAAAATGGCATGAACAATATGGTGTTTTGACCGAATAGAAATTTATTCAAAGAGTTGAATATGCTATCTTTTCATTTCTATGAAGGATATGCTACAATAAGGAGAAAACATTCATCATCCCAGATGCACAATGTCCCAAAATGCCAGAAAAAAATGCAATTCCGATACTTCAAATGCAAGCTAGTTTCACTACCCAAAATAAAGAATGCATTTATCTTCTTTGTTTGATTATGATGTATACAAAAATTAAATACAAAACCTTCAATGCTCCACTACTTTCAGTCATGAGAAAGATTCCTATGCAGATGCAAAAGACACGAAGCAAAAGGGCTACAAACAAAGCATGCACTCAAGGCGGTGAGGTATGAAAGAAAACAAGTAGAAACTTGTTATAAAAATAAAGAGAACCATCAAGGATTCTAAAACCAATAAATCATTCAAATAATACAATAAAATGCAGAGAAGAATCCAAAAAACGATAGGGAGAAAGAGAAATCACTCAAAATTGTCCTGTCAAAAAAACAACTGGAAAAAACAATTTCACATTTCTGAAAAAGGTTTCAAAATCCAATCAAGAAAATAGGGAGTGATAAGAATTAAAACCCATAAAAAATGAATCCAAACAACTTCACAAACCAATCACAGACTCTGGGTAAATATCTCTACAAAAAAGGTTGCAAAAGACTGAGCATAAGAAGGCAAAAAATCTCAGAAAAGAGACTAGCGCTCCCCCAGAAGGGTGAAAAAAGTGTTGAAATTCTCCCTAAGACATTGTAGGGGATCACTGACGCTCTGGTATGGCCTACAAGGGGGCGTTGAGCCACCCATAAATTCAAAAAACAGTAAAAAAAAGATGAAGAAACGCACCCAGAATGCACAAAAATTGGTGAAATTGCTAGTGAATGTAGGAGAAGGAAAATGGATGATGAACAACTAGTAAACGTGATCTGAAAGGTGTTGAAAGGGTAGGGAAAAACCAAGGAAAAACAAATATGAGTTCCTTCCCCAGTGGGGTTGCCAAATTTTGTTACAAGAGAATCCCCCCGCGGACAAGTGGATTCCCTCTTGGACTCTAGACTCCTAAGACCAAGACATAAAGGGTGCTAACGTTGGTCACTGACATCCTTTTAAATCTAGTTAAACTAATGTATAGAGAAGAGTAGTAAAGGATTACCTTTTTCTAATGATGTTCATCCTCGCACAGTCCGAGTTGAGCTTTGATCCCCAAGCTCCTCAATAAGTCCTGCAAACAAAATAAAGACAGAATAGGCTTCCTATTCTACTAAGATTATCTTGAAACCAGATCTGTCTAACAGAGACAAGTTCATGTAGAATAAACACAACCTTGAAAGAAACAGTCCAAACACATATGTATATTAATGAAAACAAAGAAAATTTCTTACAACCATGATGTAGATGCATCAGCTTCGCCAAGCTCTCATTGTCCAACCCTTTTCTCAAATAATCCACACAAAATGATGATGCTTCAATGATAAATCTCCCTTATGAGATCATAAGTTTGATGCCTTCAATGTATCCCCCTTTCACCATGAGGAGGCCTCCTTATATAGGCTTGGAGAGGCCTAACCACTTAAGATATTCTTGGGATAAGTTGAGGATTCTTCTCGTTCAGTTGTGGATCTTCCCTAATATCTATCCTTGACCTCAGATCCGAATCCAACCAACTCCAGATATGAGGGGATTCTTCCCTGATTTCTTTCAACAGTCCAAAATTCTCTTTAAAAAGGCCAGTGATCCCTCAGAATGGGGCACAGAGCATTTCAATGCTCCCCCAAATGAGGGTACAGAGCGCTGGCACTCCCTTACAGTGTATAGGGGAATGCCACCTTCCAAAATCGATTTTTGAGTGGTTTTTCCATGGAAAAAGACTTGTACTCTTTGTCCAATGATATATCCTCTTGAAAACCAGTCTTTTGAGGTGTCTTTTAAGTGTTCTTGATAATGTCATCCAAGACACGAAATAGGTAAGATGACATTATGATTTTGTGACACTTGTGGCCAAAATGCGACACTTGCAACATTGGTAATGACGAAACTAGGCCATAATTGTAATGAGTAATTTTGATGTGTAACAGATAGACTGGTCCATTAGGTAGAGGTGCGTTGGGGGTCATATCAATTGGATGCTTGACTTGGCAGTGTGTTAGTACCCCTATAGGTACAATACTGTCCACTTGCTTCTGTTGCAAAGAAAGGCTCTGTCTAGAGGCCACAGATGTAGTGGCGACCTTCTGCTTGTAAAAAAGAAGACAATGTTGGACACACCTACCACACTTATGTTAATTTTTCAAAATCCCACCCAGTTTCAGTCTCGCTGATTTTTCAGTCAAATTTAAATGCTAAATTTAGTTTCAGCACTGTTTCAACATATGCTACAGCCGTGGTGTTTCAGCATCTGCTCCGCGGTGTTTCAGCATCAGCATATGCTACAGCCGTGGTGTTTCAGCATCTGCTCCGCGGTGTTTCAGCATCAGCACATCGGTGTTTCAGCATCAGCACAGCGGTGTTTCAGCATCTAAAAAACTTAACAGAAAATAAATTTCTGAACTGAAAATAAATTTCAGAACTGAAACATGAGGATAATGAACATCATTTTCAATGCAGAAATTAAATATCATCAAT
>ML780912.1:30464-50931 GCA_009831015.1 Picea engelmannii
CCCAAAACTTCCCTCTTACACAAAAACTCCTTAGTTAACATTCAACATTTTCTCATTACTCATTGCTGTCATTTATAATCAGTTATATGTGAATACATATCAACAACATATCATCAACAAATGATCAACAAATCATCTCCACAAGGAACACAAAGAACACAATATGTATGTACAATTTTTCTTTTTATTATGGACTTCAATCCGGGGGTTTTTCAGCAACAACTGAATAGAGTAAAACTCTACAAGAGCACCAGCTCTATATGCAAGACTCAACTTACATTCTCAGCACCAACTGAGAAGAGACAACAATCCTCAATAGATATCAATCTGTCAACATAAACAAGTGGATCAACCATGCACCAACCTGTGCCGAACAACCTGTAATCAACCTGTACCATAAACAAGTGCATACAACCATGTACCAAGTATATACCAATCATGTGACAAATAATCATCAACAATGACTCATCAATATGTACCAACATCATCAAATATACACCTCATGTATGTGCCAACTCATCAACTGCTTGTCTCAACCATGACTAGTTTTGAATTAGTCAACAACCCTAACTTGAAACAATCATAACTTTGTACCTGTAATGAATACATATATGAAACTGATACACAATGTTCTTCCATGTTTTTTATGAAATTTCTTCAGGTGGCACTACTTGGAACCTCTCAGAAAAGGCGTTATAGAAAAAATGACATACCTTGTTGAATTCTGGCTTATTCTAGAGAGAGACCTTGTAGAGCGTGTCCCGCACAAAATATTCATTGAATTGATCGGAAATTTTTACACAACATAATACAACATGTAACCTAACCAAAAAATTTGGTCTCACTGAATTTGGATCTATTATGAAGAAGTTATGACGTTTTTACTTGAAACACCTGGTTTTGACTAGTTTCAGGACTAGCCACAAACCCTATTTTCCACAGAGTGTAACTCCCACAATACAACGACCCACAAGCTGAATTTTTTACCATAGATACTTGGGTATGTTTTCTCAATGGTATATAAATTTCACGGTATGAATCATTATATAAAAAATGTTATAGCGAAAATGGTGAGATGTCCTGTAAATAACATACCTTAGAAAGCACCATCAAAATAATTTATCCTTCCTTGCATTTTGGCCTTCTTTTCTTCACCTTTCCTCATAATTTCATCTTAGATATCCTTGGTTACCTCAAAAACATATAAATATTCAATATTCTCAAGTGTTATTAAAATGAGAGAGCCTTGCCTCTTATTTATACTCTCCAAGTAGCTTCCTTAAAAACATCTTCTAGGTCACATGGCCCCACTTTCCTTATTTTAGGGTTAATCCAATTCTAATTTCTCCATTAAATTTATTATTTAAATAATTTATTTTGTATTCACTTTGAATTATAGTGCAAACATCACTTCACTTTATTATTTACCTTTTAAAATCCCTTAAACCACTTTGA
Source organism: Picea engelmannii (assembly GCA_009831015.1). Lineage (NCBI taxonomy): Eukaryota > Viridiplantae > Streptophyta > Pinopsida > Pinales > Pinaceae > Picea > Picea engelmannii. The sequence continues at coordinate 31,920 of ML780912.1, forward strand.
CTACTTTGATCTTTTGGGGCTTCTAGATGACATGTGAGGGTCCTCCAACTTTGTAAGGCCACAACTCTCAAACCGTGAGGAGTTATGTGATGTTCCACATACCAACATAAATGGAATGACATGTACTATTCATATAGAATAGTATTTTCTAAAAATATATCATAACTCATATCGTTACCCATCAAACAAAATTGGGTCCATTACCCAAACCTGGGGTCTCCAACTTCTCATGGCCATAACTCTTTAACTGTGAGGAGTTATGTGATGTTCTACATACCACCGGAAATGACATGAAAATAACTATACATCTAGGATAATTTCACCAACAATTTCCCCCCTTCCCCACTGCTTTCTCGGGACCAAATCGCTTTTAGCTTACCTTCCCCACTACACATACTGCCTTCTTACTGCTTCCAACCACGAGTTTCGAGTGGCCAACATAACCCACTACTTACTTACTTTATACAGGTTTCTCAGGACCCCACAACCTTGACACGAATGGACAGTGAGTGCCGAGGAAGGGAGGGAGGATTGATCTTACCTTACTTCCGATTATTAATTACGTGATTTTACTTTGACAATATTTCATGCATGCCTCACTTGCCTTAGAACGCCGCATAGTGAGTGCTTGCCTTCCTTACCTTACGAGCTTGCTTGAGAACGACGTTGTTACATCGTGCGTGGTTTATCTTGTCGGAAAACAACCATGTGTGTATTGCGTGGAGGACTTTCCCTGAACACCCCAGACTTACCTTGAAAACAACCGGTGCTTTCTTTGTCGAGTCGGCTTCCCTTATAAACCACAACTACTATAGAAGACCTGCCTGGGAACTTGCCTTAGATTTATTACCGCTAGAGAGAGGCCTTGCTTGGGGACTTGCCTGATAATGAACGCCTAGTCACGTGGGGCCCCCGTAACCCACTATATTGATTACCGGAGCTTCCCTGAGAACTACAACCGCTAGATAAAGACAGACCTGGCTTGAGGACTTGCCTTAGATTTATTACCGAGAGGATAGATGCCTTACTTTTTGACTTGCTTGAGAACAAACGACAACTGCATACTTTACGTCTTTCGGGACCCTATCCCAAAGCTACAGCTTTCTTTATAACATAACGCTAGGAGGCAAGGTAAGCGGTAAGTAGCATTATGCATAGTTCGTAAGGTAATCTCCTCGAGAATTGCCTTTGACATGTCCCAAACCAATCAGTAATTCAAGTTCTCTTAAGATATCCCCCTATAGAAGTGCTTTCTTGCTTCCTTATTCTAATAGTATGAATCTGGGTTATATCCCCTTCCTCCATAACTACTACTGCTATAGAGTTGTTTCTTGATCACGATAGCCATCTGACCTGGGCCTTAACTTCTTCTTTCCTTGCTTGTACTCGACCAAAGAATTTGATTTCACGCAAAGGAAAACTACCAATATGTGATTCCATTGCCTGTATCTTCTTGAGGAATACCCAATTGGTCAAGAATCATCTGCATCTAGGCAAGGTACTTATCGACAAGAGCAACACTAGCATATTCAGCTTCTATGGAAGAGATACCCATGACTTGCTACTTCTTAGAACACCAAGAAACTGGTCCAGAACCAAGAGTGAATAAATAAATAGAAGTGGATGGCCTCCCATCAAGATCACCAACCCAGCTAGTATCAAAGAAACCATAAGGAATGATGGGAGCACCCGCTAAATAGTGGATGCCCATGTGAGTAGTGCCTTTGAGATAGCACAATATATTTGGTAGCTTTCCACTGACTCTTGTGAGGAACCTGCATATATCTGGAGCACACGTTGATAGCAACGATGATGTTTGGACGAGTATAAGTAAGGTAGAGTAGACTACCTACTACAGATTCGTAGATAGTAGCATCAAATAATTGAGAAGGACAATCTACCTTCAATTTAATCCCTGTCAGATACACTTATAAGGCACATGAAATAACACAAGTATTCATCAAGGATATTGTTCGAATACACGGTTTTCCTAATAAAATGATATCTGATAGGGCATCGATATTTACTGGAAGGTTTTGGACTAGTGTCCAAGCAGCCCTTCAGACACATCTTAACTTCAGTATGGATTATCATCCTGAAACTGATGGCCGGACTAAGAGGGTTTTTCAAGTTTTGAAAGAAATGCTTCGCATGTATGTTATGGATCAACAAAAGAAATGGTAAGAGTACCTTCCATTAGTGGAATTTGCTTATAACAACAGCTATCACAGTTCCATTGGCATGGCACCTTTTGAACTGTGATATGGTAGACCTTGCAGAACTCCTTTAAGTTGGGACAGATTGGAGGATAGGGTCTTGGTAGGACCTGAGGTTATTCAGGAAATGGAAGAGAATATCTTATCATACAAAGGTTGAAAGAGGCACAAGATCGACAAAAGAGCTATGCAGATGCGCACAGGGTGGACTGCAGTTATGAAGAGGGTGAAGCCATTTTCCTTCGAGTAAGACCTAAGAAGAGCTCCATTATATTTGGAAAAGGGTCCAAGCTCTCTCCTCAGTTTGTGGGGACTTTTGAGATCTTGGAAAAGATTGGACCTGTGGCTTATCGACTTACTCTTCCACCAGTTCTTTGTCGTATGCATGATGTGTTTCATGTTTCAGTCTTACGAAAATATGTTCCTAATCCATCTCATATTTTGGATTGGCATCATTTGCAGGTTACGGACGAGGGGGCTCTGAAGGCAGAGCCGGTGTGTATCTTGGACCATCGCACTCGGCAGCTCAGGCACCGTCTGGTGGACCAGGTAAAGGTCCAATGGAGTCCCAGTTCTGCTATATGGGAGGATGCATATACTATGCACCTCGAATTTCCATTTTTGTTCAGTCAAACTTCGGGCCAAGTTTAATCCAAGAGGGGGAGTATGTAATGTCCCATCTTGAGTGGCCTTGTTTCGTGATACCCGGGAGGGTTATTTTTATGGACTTTATGATTTTACACATTTTTGTAGCTTCTGGATTACTGATTGTGTCGTGATGAATGGGACCAATGGATGGTTATAGTTTGAGTGAATCATTTGATTAATTGTGATTGAATATATGTTACATGATTTATGAAAATGATATGCATGATCGTGTATGCTTAATAGTGTGAAAGAGCAGGATTTGGGCAGGGAATTTGGGACTTTCCAACAGAGATGCTCGGATCCAAAGGGACTGTGGATGCCCATTCTTTCAACATATATATGGGTAACACGTGAGAAAGTGAACTTCATATTGAATTATACTTTATACTTTTTTATCTACGGATGCTTGTTGTGTGCAGGTCACAAGGCAAGACATTGCCAACAAGCCAACACATGGGTATGAGCCACAATGAGTACATGGATGAGAGACATAGAGTTTTGCAGCAAAATAGAGTCTAATTAAATGCCATGGAGGCTAGGGCATGGAGTCCTTAATCTATGGGAAAGACTGGGGGGCACGCAGTAGGGGTGCAAAATCCCTATTCTCCTTTGAAGTGGGATTAACATGAAAAGCCCGTTGACAGTTATATTTGGAAGCAGACTAGCGGGGTTTGAACCATGTCCCTCCTCAATTTTTCCTCACAACCACTCGGGCTAGACCTAATTGACATCTTATTCTTGATCTACCTTCTATTTTCTCCCAAATTTCAATGATTTTGTTTTCAATCTGTTGATTAGGGATTGTAATCTACCCTCCTTCCCTAGTCTACCTTCCACTTGACTTGTCTCTGTGTTCCTCTCTATGGAAGTACTGGGTAAAATAGCTTCCTTTGTAGGTCTCTTGTTTCTGGCTTGTCCGGTGGAAGGTTCCGACCTCCTTCCATACTCTGATAGAGGGATTGGCATGTGATTATAAACAAAATGGGTCGTTTTGCTCCCATCACTCCTTTTCCTAGGGCAAGCAATTTTCAAATGGCCATATGACTTATAGCCACTACACCTAAAGGGGATTTTCACATAGTATAATAGTTGGTAATAGTTAGTGTCCCCAACTATGATAGTAATGCCATCCGGGAGGTCATTTGAGAGGTCCATTTGCATGCACATTTTGGCCACAGGAGCCCGAGACGGAGATGCATCTCATCTTATGGTGCCCCTTTTACTATGTGATCAGAGGTCGTTCCTGCTGCCTATATCGGTATTCGGGGGGCTCCCTCTCCACTTTCTTCCGGTATCATGACTAGAGATGCCTAGCTCTCTTCATGAGAGAAATACTCAGCCAAAGATCTCAGTCTTTTCTTGGGATGCCCTGTCCTGAGACCACCAGGATGATCACATGATACTTCTAGGTTGCCCCGACTGATCGGAGAAACAATATATCAATAGAGCACCAAGATACTTTAGATCATAGATCAGTGAGGCCTCAGACTTCTCCTTGACCTCCCCTCGCAGGCGGCAGACTGACATCTTTGATACTTGTGAGGATGTGTCCATCTTTGATACTTGTGAGGACATGTCGTGCTAGTCCACAGACCATGCACCAACAGATGTATAGAGGAACCAACTCTAGATGGGTCCATAGTAGGGCACCTCCGGCATGTCGGAATACCCCCTAGATTCAACCAAGCCACCAAGGTTCCATCGATAGTTTATTTCTTTCGACCTTGTATGGTAGGAGAGCGGGGCTTCCTCGTTCCTACGCTCCCCCCAGGATCGTACAGTCGGGTCCTCTCAGCCTCAGTCACTTCTCAGATGACATCATCAGCCACTGCATCGACCCTTTCACAGTGAGCGACGACATCAATAAGGGCTTTATTAAATTTACCCCGAAGCCCGAAGACCCTAAACAAATCACCAACTGGCACCTAATAATTATTCTTTATGTATCTTAAAAAATTATGACTAAGGCTCTAGCCCTGACACTGAAGCATGTCTTGCTTCAATTTATTAGGCCTAAGTAAACTAGCTTCATCAAAGGATGATTTATCCTAGACAATGAAATTAAATCTTATGAAGGTATGGAATGGGAAAGGAGTCAAGGGTTAGAGGTTGTTTTCATCAAAATTGATTTTTCAAAGGCTTATGATAGGGTGGAGTGGCCTTTCATCGTTGCAATGCTCAAAACCTTGTGGGTTTACCCCCTTTTTGTCAAAGTGGTGGAAACCCTCTTCTGAAAAGATATTGCGTTCCTCTCTATTAAGAAAGCTATGTATGAAGAAACTGGTCTTTTTAGTTCAGTAAAAGAAAGAAAGAAAGGAATGCTACCCCTGACCTACTTGATATGACCTACTTGATGTAGAGCAATAAATGGCTTACCACTGAACGATGACCCTTACCTCCCTTTTCAATGCTAACTCGATGCATGATGCTATAATGTTGGCATAAAGGAAGATGTTTCTAATTCATTAATCCAATAGCTAAAGGAGGGAAGCTTAGCGAAGGAAGAACCCAATCCAACTCTTAAGGAAGAAAAATACGACTCCTCATTAACACATCATACCCGTTATTATGCTCACCGGCCTATGATGCAGCAGGGGAGCAGCCAAATATGCCTTTCCTTAAGTTGCCTGCAGAAAATCTCTGTTTCCCCGTGTCAGTCAGACAGGCCCCCCTTGAAAGTTGTACCATATTCTCCTTCTCCCCCCCTTGTGTTTCTGCCTCCCTTATTCCCCTTCCTTATTCCCCCTAGTGTTGTCTTTCTGAGGTTGGGCCCCTCAAAAGTTCCTCCCCCCTTGTCTGCAGGAAGGCGGACATTACCCTACACTTAATTACAAAGAGACAAAGAGAAAGGTAGGTGCACCATGGGGTCCTGACTTTACGTTTTACTGCTCATCTCGAATGGGTCGGTGCCTCATCAATCTTCCTCGCATTGTAATGCCCGCCCTTATACATGTCCTTTCAATAAGAAAGAAAGTTTGTCTGTCCCACGTCCCACACCTATGGACCTATGGTCTCGGCCCTCCTTCCTGACCTTGTCCTGCTCAGACGGGTTATTTCAAACATCCTCACGTTTAAGCACTTACCAAAATAGCATGATTCTTAGGGATCGACCAAATAGGATGTTGGTGATGATGGTCCTCAACCTATCCGTGTTTACCTTATTTGAAGAAGCTATATCCCGAAGCTAACTTATCAAGATGCTTTATCACAAAGGAAGCTCTTCTATTATCCCGCCCGATTTATTATCACGATGAACAACTACCAATCAAAATATATACGTGCAGTAAAAAGACTCATCTGACAATGTATTCTTATAGCTCTTATAACAATGACTGACCAGTTAACCAACAGTCATTGAGGGTACAGTGGGTCCTTCTCTTTCGTACGCTTATTAATAAAAAGCAGGGAGGATGGGAAAGCACAATAGATCCTAGATCCTTACCCTAGATTATGAAGGAAGATAGATGGGTGCAATTGGTTTTTACAACCAACCTACCATTGAGGGTAAAAACGAGGTCCTTCTCTTACGCTCTTACGCTTATGAAGAGCAGGGTAAGCGAAATAGGTGTATGAACTTACCCAAGTATGCACTCTCGGGTCCTTACACCCGAGTATACCTTAGGGTTGTTCTTACTGACAGAATCCAGTTTGGTATAAACATGATCAAGAAGAAGAAGCAAGTAAATTAGTAAATAAGTACCAGATTGCTGGGTATACGTCGTTTCTTCAAATAAGGATAATTGGTACAAGTACGTCGTGATAAATAAAAATATATTATGAGAAAAGTAAATCAATTAAGCTTTGTCGAGGCACATATCACAATGCATCGAGATTTGTCGAGTCTCTATCTAACAGTTGGTATACATCATACCCTACTACACCTTACGCTCACGAATGCTTACACTTCAATGAAGGAAGGTTAAGCGAAAGGACTTAAGTAAATATTCAAAACTGTCTCAATGGTGGTTCCCTTTGAGCGCGTTATATCGACGTTTCCACTTGACCTTTGACTTGTCCATCATCGAGATCAATACAAATAGCTTTCAATAATAAAATAGATATATAATACATCCTCTCATGTCCAAGTTTAATTGTTCTCAAGGTGAAGTTTGTATCCCACTCACTCGATGAGGGTTGCTCGCTCGATGAGGGTTGCACCTTCCCACCACCTTGCTTGACGAAGCCATGGGGATTGTAACGAACCCCACGAGGAGGATTCCACCCATCACAACTAGTAACACCACCACACGGGAACTAACCTACACCAGTGGCTACCCTCCCTCGTAATCCTGGCTGGCTTCATCACTGGGCAACACTCCATCATCTCCGTTGGGTGAAGGCATTAATTGAAAGGTCTGGTAGAATAGGTGGGATAGTATGCACGTAAGTAAAGGAAAATAGGCGACATAGGTAATATGACTGGTCTAAGTACCGACCCCGCCCGATATAAGATAATAAGTTCTGGGAGTAGTTCCTCAATAGGGCAGTTCCAACAATCTCACAACTGAGCGGTCTAACATAAAAAGAAAGTAGGGATCATCTAAAGGTCTTAGGAAAGCTGGTTGAATTAATCAATTGTATCTGGAAGCTTGTCCCCCCGGAAAGAAGATCAATAGTGAAATCCCCCTTTAAGCATTACTAAACCTAAATCAAGTGGTTGTTTAAAACGCCTATACAAGGTTCTAAGTGCAGGTCTGTGAACTGGGTATGTAAAGCTAATATAAAAAAAGTAAGGCGCAGTATGAGTATTCCAAGCAAGACGCCACACAGTACATGTCTTCCAAGTGAGTGTGTGAGGTGGTCACCGATGAGGAGTGATTGATTGATTTGATCTATTTGATTTAGGGCCAGTTGATAATGAATGAATACCCGAGAATCTATTTCCCCTATCAAGCACCTTACCCGAGAGAATAAAAAGAAGGACTTACCAACACAAGAGATATGGCCTTGGAGAATCCCATATATAATGCAAGTTACCACACCTATAACTTAAGGGGAATTTTTTAATTGGATCCACTTATAGCTACCATCTTCAACACTTGGGGGCGGGCACAAATATTGTTGGAACAGATTCAGAAAACACTATCATTCACTATTTGCATTTAGCAACACCTCATACTTGTACTTCATATGAGAACCTACGGTTCCTCGCCCTCATACCTATTACTGAGAACAGAACAAGAGCTCCTACATCCGTTGATCCATCGATAAGGAACAAAACAAAGGGTTCCTACCTGCGCTTGGCTACTCAACGAGAGACAGAAAGAAGACTTGTTCGTTACTTACAAGCATTTAGATGGACATGGACTACATCTTAAGGCATTGGACTAAATATGGGGACTAATACCTATGATTTCCAGGTGGTGATCCATAAGTAATAATCGAGAGTATCAAAGTAAGGTTTTTATTTATTAAGATTTCCTTTTCATGAATTCTATCTATGTTAGGCAGGCGGGATTGAATCGATTTCTTTGAGGTTGAGCGGGTCGCTGCTTGCTGGCTTTACGAGTCACCAAATGATATTTTGATTATGTTCCCATGTAAACACCTGAAGACATTGGAGACATGTTGGTTACATATAAGCATATCTTAAGCCATATTACCGACAGACAAAATTGATTTCAACAGATGTTAGAACTGAATCCTTCTACTGATGTTGCCTGCCCAGATAGGTATCTTTATTACTTACGAGATAAATGGAAGGAAGGAATCCTTTTGCCTTCACCTCTTTCCTTCATCACTGGCCAAGCCAAGTCCCACAGAGATAGGCCTGTAACCTTGGAACCTATAACCTTGGAACCTATAACCTTAACCTTTCATCACCAAGTTCCACAGATGCCTTTCAACCTTTTCCTTTAGCCTCTCACCTATCAACAGAGGAAGCCTTTCACCATTCACCTCACCTCAGGGAAGGTAAGGGATTCACGGGAAGGAGCCATAGAAAGAAGAGGCCTCACCTACTACGATAGACTTACTTATTATGTTGATATACAATTCAACGAGCAACAAAGCATTGATTATCAGGTGCCACACTGCCTCGATTGATTGATTGAGGAGCTTGATGATGAGTCTTCTTGGAATAAAAAAAGGGCTTAATTTAGTCTTACGGGAAGGGGCTAGAGCCAGTCTTATGAGAGGGGTGGTACGATGGAAGGAAGGAAGGAAGGAAAGAATCAGCCAGAACCCTTTCAACGGAAGCAGGGTCCAACAAGTATTATAACAGAAAAACCAGTGCCACAGGAGACAGTCCCACAGAGATAGATTGGTTTTGAAACTTGAACCTTTTGTCAGAAACCTTTAGATAGTCACCGCAGATTCCTTGAACCTTTTGCCTCTCATCTTAGGAAGTTTCCCTAGGATTTCCAGGTGTCATTGCTTATTGCTGGTTGTCATAGCTGGTTATATCCAGTTGTATAGCTAGCGGGTCATAGGCAGCCGATCCATTCCCAGTCTCACTGCATTTAGGAGCTAGAGGATTGGTATATTATGAAAACCGGGAGTCTTTCTTCTTTCGTTAGTATTTTGCCCACCGTTAGTCTTCAACCGGGAGATTAGGAAGGAGAGGAAGGAGCCTCAAACCTATCAAAATAAGCCTTTCTACAGAAAGAAGCCTTAGCCTTTTACTTTTCATCTGATGCCTTTACCCTTTTTTACAAGCCCGCTTAGAAGTGATTTATTTTATTAATGGCCGACTAGTTGAGAGGAGGAGAGAGTGAGTCAGGAAGGAAGGAGCCAGTTGCCTAAGAAATAAATCCAAGCATTGTTGTATAATTACGTATATAACAACAGCTTTGATATATTCTCTTTATGTGGACACATGCTATTACTTATGTGATTTTTGCTCGTTAGATTGATCTTTTCTTTTATTTCTGTCCATATGCAAGGCCTTTAAGATCATTGTTTGTGACTTGACAGCGGCTATTTCTTCACCTTTCTCTTCCATCTACTTTTGAATAGAAGCAACATTCACAGCTGCTGCCAAATATGTCGCGAGGGTTTTCTTGGCCCGACTTAACTCCGACTTCGAATTCCGAACTTCTGAGGAATGGACTTCCTTAAATATTAGACATCTTTTGGGAGTTGTAACCTCAGTGGACAGTTTCTTAATCTCTTTCTCCTTTCGAAGCATCTCATCATGGGAACATCGAGCTAACTCCATTGTAATTGCGGTGGCATTTTGAGGCTTCCCTTTCAAATCTAATGTAAACTTAGTAGCCTTATTTTTAGTCCGACTGCATTTGACTCAAAAGATTTATGCTCTAGGAAGTCAGTGTCATAATTGCCACTTGTTCGTCGCCCCGGTACTGAGGGATCATTAACTTATCTGCATCTTCATCGGAATCTAGAATATTGAATTCATTCCTCAGATATTCTAACTGAGAGAGTCCTCAATATTTGCTGAGTGTCCTCCTCTGTAATGTATATAAACTTTTTAGGGTTCTTGTGGGACTTATCCCAACTGTATCATCAGATACTGGAGGTTGCTGTTTTGAATCAACGGAACTTGGTGGTACCCGTGGTAACTTGGGTAGGTCGCTGCTCCTAGGATCCTCTAACCCTTCATTGGGCTGGTTCCCCTCCCACCTCTGTCGTTCGATCAAAGGTCTGACCCGCAGCTGCAAGTACAAATAGTCATCTGTGATAGCTATTTCCGGGAGGAGAAGTGGATTTGAGTCTAACCCAACTAACCGATACAGTTCGGGCCGGGGTACTTGCTGCCAATCGATCTACATAAGGTGCGGGGACTGACTGTCTTTTCCCAAACCGATCAAATTCACTTGGAAAATATTTATATCAAAATGAGATAGCCTCCCTTTCCACCATATTCAATAAATATGGAATAGGCGCTGGTACCCCTGGAATTGTCTCTCGTACTAGCGGGCTCTCGCCGGCTGGGGGTATCGATCTTTATCTGCTGGCGGCGTGCCGGATCCGGGACAACATATGGATATGAAACTGCAAGTCAATCGACTCTCTCCGCCTAGATATCTACAGTGGTTTTGGAATGGGTCCAACTGGATATAGATCTACCGCACCTAGCACTGATGGATGAATCCACACCAACGATTGGATCTGCAACTCGGATTGTATCTGCATATGGAATTGGATTTGCTCGAGCTATAGGAACTGCTGGATATGGATAGGAAACCACTACAATCTTGGATGGTATCACTTGGTCAACTCGTGTCTAGGAACTATGCAATTGCAATATCCGCTCGATCTGCATTGGGGTCTATTGGTGGATCAATGGGTTCATTGGCATCATTCACTGGTTTCGGGTAAACTGAAACTGACTTGGATGCTGTAGGTTATGGATTTAGGTCTAATGCATATGGATATACTGATTATGCTACGAGTCAAACTCAATTCACTGGGGTTGGAACAAGGCGAAGATAAGATGGGACAGGGAGGTACGCCAGGCGCGGCTATGGCTTTCGAACAATGGTGGATTTTGAAACTAAAGGATATCAAATTGGTACCACCGGGTAATAACCCATGCCTGCCTCTACCCCAACGAAAACTGAATATGCTACTGGATCAATTGGTAAAATGGTTTCTTCCCGGTCAACTGCCCTCACCTCTGCTTCTCGATATCGATATGGATTTCGATTTGGAACCGAACAATGGATTATTTTCTTTCTTGGGCTTGGCTCAGGCTATTTCTCAGGCTCGGGTGGTTGGTTTTCTTTCCCTATCGGTCGGTATCAGTCAATCGGTCGGTCTTATTCTCTATTGGATGGGTTGATCGATCAGTCTCAGTCGGTCCCAGTGGGTCGGTCGGATTGTGACAGGCGGTCGGTTTAAGTCAGTCCAGTTCCATCAATTAGTCAACCCCGTTAAAGCTATTTCCACTTCTGCTATTTTCGCTTATGCTATTTCCCCTAACAAGAAGTAAACTAATTCCTCTATTCATACGTTCACAATACCCGATCCGATCATACGACTATCACTAACTCTATTATATATGTTGCTTTCCTTCGTAAAGATTGACCTAGATAATTGCCTATGAAATGTCCCACCCCAATAGAAGGAATTCAGGATCTCTCCTCTCCCCAACCTAAGGAACTAACTACCTTATCTCATAGCTGGTTTTCTCTGAGCAGTTGTGAAATTCATTGAGGAAAGTGAGATGTGACCCTTCATAGAGAGAGTAACTTAACTTACAGGCTCATCACTCATGCTATGAATCCTTTCCTTCTTGTAACAAACTGTTACTTGTTCGCTTTGCTCACATTTATTTCCTGAGGGGGGAGTTTACGAGCCGCTCGACCGACCATAGGGAGAGCGAGGTTCTTGATGACATGAATACCATTAGGGAGAGGAAATTGGTGAAAACATGAGGAAGAGAAGTATTGCGACCATGTTAACGTATAATAATATTTAACATCTCACCCCCCATACCGACAACTCAGGTCAACTAAAAGAGTAAAGGATGGGCCTTGCGGCAATCGAGAAGGATGTGGAAAGAAAGGATAGGAGCTCCCCAGCTCCATCAGGCTTGTTGGAGTGCCTCTCCTTCCCCTTTCCTCTCTTAAGGTAGTTGGAAGGATAGGTACACTCTCACCCCTAAGGGCTTTAAGGTGTTCTTACCCTTCCCTCTCTTAAGGATAAGGATGTGGAGGATAGTGACTCCGCCTGCCCCGTTAGGATTTCTTGGAGTTCTGAGCCTTCCCCTTCCCTTAAGGATGGAAGGAAGAGACGTTGCCTACCCCGTAAGGCTAGCTTGGAGTGCTTCCCCTTCCCTCTCTTAAGGTTAGAAGGATAGGAACACCCTCACCCTGTAAGGCTTTAAGGTGTTATTCTCCTTCCCCTTCCCCTTAAGGCTGGAAGAAGGATAGTGACTCTATTTCCCCAAGTAGTTAGAGTGCCTTCCCCTTCCTTCTCTTAAGGACTAGACTAAAGAGATAAGCGAAGCGACATGTCTTCCTTACTATTGAAAAGGAAGGGAATCTCAGAGAGATAAACCACTATATAAGGGCCATCAACAAGGCATTGTTAAAGCCGTCCTACTTAATGCCATCTAAAGTCAGTCTAGTGTCCCTATCCCATTAATGTAAAGGAAGGCAAGGATAGATAGACCACTATTAAAGCACATATAACAGGCCTTGAATAACCCTGAAGGGCCCCGACTATCTTCTGTCTATATAGTGTCCATCTTCCTTGAACGTCCAGGAAGGCAATAAGGTCTCTCTCCCTATGGTCGAGCGTTAATATTTTTGATTGGCTCTCCCTCACCCAAGGGCGAGGGTGGAAACGCGAAACCCATTGTGGGTGAGGTGCGAAGAATACATTTTAATGAAGGGAGACGCTAAAGAATGTGGATATTAGGAAAAAACAACCTTTGATTGGTTTGGTTCGCCCACCTACCCTATTTAAGCCTCAGTGAGTCAGTATAGTATACTTATTTCTTTCAAAGGTAAGCACTGATCAAGTAAACAAGCACCACACCAATTAGCTCCTCTTGCTGCTACTGCTAAGAATCTTCAAGCAAGTATTAGCCTGTGTGCCGTATGCCCATCCATCCAACAACTCTGCTCTATGTTGAAGCCCTTCCATTCATATGATCCAACGCTCGCAGTAAGTTTGGGTATTCCTAAGTGGGTTAATTGAGGCAAGCAGTATCCATAGGTTGGTAGAACAGGTTGGGAGTTGGTAGATAACAACAAGTAGGCTTCAGAAAGTCAGTCAATAGTTAAGTTCTAAGTGTCCATCCAAGGCAAAGCCCTCCCTTCCCCTTCCAAGATCTGAATCACCAGCTAAAGGCAATTATATACTGTAGAGCGGTCCAACCTAAATGAAAGCAAATAGGCATAAGCATAAGTAGACCTAGTAGACCCAGTTTCAGCACCTGTCGAAGAAGCTGTTGATTCGGGTGATGAAGTTGAAGACCTTGAACCAACACCACTAGCACTAGTATATCTAGCACCACCAGTAGCATACGAAAAGACATAGGTTGGGATAAAAGAAAAGGTAATAGCAGAGTAAGCATTAGTAGTATTTCTAGCACCAGTACCCGCAGCTAAGCAAGCATCATGAGCAATAGTAGATTATGCATAAGTTTATAGGTTTCTTCTGCTATTTCAGTAGATGATGTTAAAGTAGTTGATCTAGTGGATTCAGTCTATTTTACAGAGTAGCATGTTCTGACTTTTGGTACATTTATAGTATATCCACCACCAGCATAAGTCACGAAGGAAAAGACATAAGCACTTGTAGATCCAGTCGATGGACCAATAGCAACATCTAAGGCAGAGGCAGATCCTGTTGATTATATCGATGATGCAACAACTTCTGATCTTGATCTAGGTTATGCTGTAGATTATGCCTTTGATTCTTCTTGCTTCTTTCACGGTAGACATAATTCACATGAACAAGGTAGCCAGATGAGGGAGGATATCCAATAGAAGGGGTTAGTGCCTACTTCAGGTGGCATTTTTAAAATGTCGTCAGCGTTAGCCTAAGACCAAATTAAGTTACAAAAAACAAACATTTTTGTTTTTCTTGCTTGAAGGGTTAATGCCTCTAAAGAGTAACACTTTAGGGTAATACATTATCACGGCTAGAGATTTTCAAGAGGAGGATATGAAGCCTCCTTCTCACAGTTCAAGTCGACTTCGACCTCTCACAGATGAAGTCGCATCGCCTCATCGCTTCTCATGGCTCAATAAGTTTGACCTTCTCAAACTTCTCCTTCTCACGGATCAAGTCGCATCGCCTCATGTCGCATCGCTTCTTATCACGGATAGAGTCTTAGCCTCTTATCACGGATCAAGTCGCATCGCCTCAAGTCGCTTTCCCTTTCATGTAAGTAGAAACCCGCCTTCATATAAGTTTATTACGTTACTTGACTTATTTCGGTCAGACAGACACCAAGCTCTAGCTTGGTCGAAGACTCCATCTGTGAATGATGTTGGCCATCCTGGTGTCTGTAAGAGTTTATGAAGGCTGGTGTCTGATGCACCCGCCTTGCCTGCAGACTGTACTATAGCTTCAGGAATGCACTGGATTACTTTAGCCTTTTTGAGCTAGAGTAAATTCTAGTCATTTTATTTTTACAACACCTGGCTGTACATGTCTCTCAATGTGGGGTTTCAGACGCTCTTAACTCCAATTAAACCAAGCCGCTAGGTGTGGCTTCCTAGTCTAGCAATGAAGCGATCAGCACCCGGCTATGCGCCAATCCTGGCGCCAAGCTGAGAAAGGCTCAACAATAAGCTCCACGGACCCTTTGACCCTCCACTTAGAGGTGCTCATCAGAAAAAGGTAATCCAGTGAGGAATCTCGAGGGCGCTCTACTTGCTAGCATATCAAGTCAGAGGATGCTGAGACACCGAGTACCCCTCTTTAGGATGCGCTAGACGCCAAGCAAAGCTAGGTGCTAGGGTAGGGGCCTAGCAAGGCAAAGTGGCTCTCAGCGCAAGTCTAGGAGCCAATCAGGGGCTTCAGTCCCTATTATTCCAGAAGTCATGGGGCAGGAACGCTCATCCCTACCAGTATAAGAGTCATGGCATGGTACGCTCGTTCCTA
The DNA here is from genome assembly GCA_009831015.1 of Picea engelmannii. Classification (NCBI taxonomy): domain Eukaryota; kingdom Viridiplantae; phylum Streptophyta; class Pinopsida; order Pinales; family Pinaceae; genus Picea; species Picea engelmannii. The sequence continues at coordinate 47,312 of ML780912.1, forward strand.
CCAATATAAGAGTCATGGCATGGTACACTTGTTCCTATTATTCCAGAAGTCATGGCATGGTACGCTCATCCCTACCAGTATAATAGTCATGGCATGGTATGCTCGACCCTATTAGTCTTGTAGTGACCTGACGCTACACTCGTCCCTACCAGTATAATAGTCATGGCATGGAACGCTCATCCCTATTATTCGATTAGTGATAGGAGGCTACGCTCAAATTTTCAGGGTAATAAGAATATGACGAAGTCTATTCGTACCATTCTGTTTTGATGTTGCTATTCCCTTTGTTGAGTACGAAGTCTGTCCCTATATCTGTTAGAACAAAGGCTTACCTCCGGGTCAATTACTGAGGGAAAGAATTATTAATGCCGAAGCACTCTTTTGAGCTTCAATCTAGTGAAAGAAGCACTTCAATGAAGATCTCCTCGGCTTCTCCTCGGCTTGAACTTGAATCTAATAATTTAAGATTCTCCAAGGATTTATCCTTGGGAAAGGAGGCAAGCATGGCATGAAGCCAGGCGAAGGCAATGAGCCAAGCAAGGGTTCAAGGCACCCAGCAAGGTGCAAGGCACCTATGCATCTCGTCGTGGAGTGTCCTAGCACAATATTATATTTTTGGCAAAATCTTATCATGGCCATGGACTTGAAGGCTTGAGCATTATCAGTCACTATTTTTTGGGGACAACCAAATCGTGATAGCATATTCTCTTCCAGAAAGATGATCACTACTACGTTAGGGGAATTTCGCGTAGGAATAGCTTCCACCCATTTAGTGAAATAGTCTATTGTGGACATAATCCATTTGTGTTGAGCACTTGAGTGTGGGTGGATTTCTACAATAAAATAAAGACCCCATTGCTAAAATGGAGCTTCAGTTTTAATTGGCACTAAAGGTAATGCTGGGAGTTTCTTCTTGCCTGTAAACAACTGACAAGGATTACAAGTTCAGACTTTAGTGTTTACATCAATGAATAATTTCGGCCAGTAATATCCAGCTCTTAGAATTTTATAAGTTGTTTCTCTCCAAGAATGGTTTCCTCCACACACTCCTTCATGGAATTCATCTATAACCTTTTTTGTTTCAGATTCAACTAGGCAGCTCAACAAGAAACCTAGGGGATCCTTCCAATACAATTTACCATCTATAATACAATACTTTACAACATGTAACTTCAATGTCCTAGCTTTAGATGGTGTTAGTTCACTAGGACACTGAAGGGTCAGTAAATAAGAAACAACATCGTGGTACCAAAATGAAGAAGAGAATTTTGGTAAAATTTCTGTTGTGGGCACAGTGACATCAAGTTCATCTATCTCTAAGAATCCTTCGTTCTCTTGCAGATGATTTATTCCGAGTTCTTTCAATTTTGACTCAAATAACAATTTATCGAAACCCTGACCTTTAATAAGTTTAGTTGGTTTAACTTCCAGGTCATACTCCTGAATTTTGGCTAACCATCTGCCTCTCCTTCCATCACTATGAGGTTGAACTAGTATATCCTTAATAGAATTGGCAGGTACATAGGCAATGATCTTTGAATGCAATGTAACTTATGAAAGCTTTGAGATATTTCACCATCTCGTAAGCTTGTTTTTCCAATACGTCGTATTTTAGCTCAGCATCTCTGAGACTTTTACTAAAAAATGAAATGGGCTGCTCAAAACCTTCATCATTTTTCTGTAACAACACAACTGCAATAGTATGCTCAGAAGCAAATGAAAAAATAAAAAACTCTTTCAAATAATCATGACTTGCTAGTACCGGTGCTTCAGCTATGACCTCATTAATGCCTTAGCCTCATTTTTCCACTTTACCTCACTGTCCTTTTTAATCATATCTGTAATCAACTTTACAATTTCATCAAATTTTGGAATGAATCTTCTCAAAAAAATCATTTTCCCTAAAAATGATTGAATTTCTTTCCTATTCCTGGGAATATTAATATTTTCTATTGCTTCGATCCTTTTCATGTCGATTTTAATTCCATCTCTAGACACTATATGGCCCAAGAGTTTACCTTCTTGCATTGCGAAATGTGATTTCTTGGGATTCAGAGACAAACTAAATTTGCGACATTTTTTGAAAGTTTGTTTGAGGTGTATTATATGTTCTGCATCATATTTATATAAAACGGTTGGATCATCAAGGTAAATAACAACAAACTTATCTATTTCGCCAACAAAGGCGATGTCCATAGCTCGTTGGAAAGTTGCTCTTGCATTCATTAGAATGAAAGGCATTTTTTCATACATGAAAGTACCCCAAGGGGTAGTGAACACAGTTTTTTCTTTATCATCTCAATGGACTGCAATTTGATTGTAACCTGAGAAGCCATCGATCATAGACATCCTGTTGGATCCCACTACTTTCTCTAAAACGTGATTCATTTAAGGCAGCGGGTAGTTGTCTTTAAGTGATGATCTGTTTAGATTCCTAAAATCCACACAGTCTAATTTCAACTTTTTCTTTCTTACTGGGACTAAATTAGTAACCCACTCAGAGTATCTTAGTGGGACAATGATTTTAGCATCTAGAATTTTCTTCACTTCTTTCTCAATTACAGGCAGTGATATAGGATTAATCTGTCTGAGCTTCTTCCTAAAAGGTTTGACACCTTGTTTTAGAGGAAATTTGTGTTGCATTATAGTAGTGTCATAAGTTCTTAATTTGTCATAAGAGAAAGAAAAAACGTCTTTATATTGTTTAAGAAACTCAACATACTTACTTTTAATTTTAGGAGAAAGATATTTAGATAATTTTACCAATCTAGGATCTTCATTAGTACCTATATCGCAATCTTCAACCTCCTCTGGCGGAGGTTGTAAAGTGGATTTCACAGGTGTTAAGAACCAAATACCCGAATACAAAAACACCACAAAAGATATACAAGAACAATATGCAAAATCTTCTTTATTACTATCAAACCCTTAGGGTAGGGAAACACCATACAATGGATCCTATTATGGAAGGGATCCTCTCCTGTTCACTTGCCTCTTCGAGGGGGAAACCTCCTAATGAGCTTCATCTCCAAATACAATACTTCTCTTCATCTTTCATTACATTGCTTGAACCTCTTTATATAGTGCTACCATCACCTAAGAACATTTTAGAGGAGGAATCTTCTAGAAGTAGAACCTTCTAAGAAGTAGAACCTTCTAAGAAGTCCTCTTACATTTATTATATCTAACTACCATAGTGGGCCTTATTTAATAATATAGTGGACCTAGTCCACCTTACATTGAATGACCTCCACTATTATCACTATGGGCCCTCTGGGCCCCCCTACTACCTCTCTAGCTACCTTACATTCCATCCCCCTTATGAAAGCGTTGTCCTCAACGCTTGATGTACAACTATATACCAGGGTCCCATGGATAATTGTGGACCGTAATGCTGAAGAAGACTGAAGAACCAAAGTCCCATGGAGAAAAGAAATACACCATGCTGAAGTAGTCCAACCACCATTGTAAGCCCATGTCCCATGTCCAAGTGCTCATGTGAACTCCCCGTAGAAGATTTTGGAACCCAATAACCAACTTCAAATGATGCTCCAAAGACTGACACCTATCATGTGGATCCAAATAAGAAGATCCATCCACATAGTGGAAAAGGGTCATAG